>JABUQX010008006.1:30000-35000 GCA_015478945.1 Trachelipus rathkii
GCTTCCAACATATGTCGTCGATCGCATATCTTCTGCAGAACTTGATGCCTAAACCTATACACCTTTGAAGAAGGCCGTTTTTACAGTCTACGAGAAGCGTAAGATAAAGTTTTTCAACGTTTTATGTCAAAAAATCCTACAGTAGCATGCCTTCTCTTCATTTACGAGAAATTCTCAGCTACATCACCATATTAAAGGTTGGAGGAGATATCATTCGAGTGCAAAACTTTAAAACACTTCCAAACTCCATTTGCGCAACTCTGGCTTCTCAGACATCACTTACCCTTGAGCTGCTTGGTGAACTAGCCAGTGATTAGTTGTTTTGGTATCGTCCGCTCCTGTCACGGTAGTGTAAACAGCAGTGACTACATAAGCAACTACATCAGCAGCAACAACAACAAGAACATATGTATGATTTCGTCCTTATGATCAGAAACAAAGAACCCATGTTTGCCGTACACATTTACTTCGCTCAACAAATCATTCAGGCCATGGTGCAAGTGGCCTGACAAAATCTAATGTACAGATACAACCCTCGTCTAATCACTTTTCTATATCTTTCTCTCCTAACTAACGAAAAACTAGAAGAGTGAGCTGCTTGCTGCACTATAATCAGTTCGCAACTTACTATCAACGTCACAATATTCGGCGCAGATACTTTCTTCCTTTTAATTTTATCCTGGCCCTTGCAAGGTTCTTCAAAGGACGTATCGATTTTGCATGATACAACTTTCTGATGGACGAACAGATGTCGCTCGATCAGTCATCTTAATCCAGTCATCCTCCTTCAGGCTCCTCAGATAGTTCCACAATCAGTTGTTGATTAGCATTTACTGACTGCCACTTCATCTGCTGCACAACAGGAAAAATATTTAGTGCCTAGACGTAACCCAGTGCGACAAGTTAGTTTATTGTGTAATGGCTCCTCATTTAAGAGATAGAAGAGACTACTGAGATAAGAAAGTAATCGGAGGAACCCAGAGAAGAAAAAGGTTTAACAGAATAAAGAGAGAGATTGAAAGTTAAGTAATGGTACATACCAGTGGCGAAGCGTCCAGTCATCTATTGATGCGGCGATGACTGACCAGATGAGATAAAAAATAAATCAATTCTTTTTTCAAATTTCATTATTATTTTCATTTTCATTATATATATATATATATATTATATATATATATATATATATATATATATATATATATATATATATATATATATATATATATATATATATATATATATATATATATATATATATATATGATAAAGGACTAGTAAATTATGCTTTTGAAAAAGGGGATCAATTAAAATGAATTAATATTAATATAACATGCCCAGGTAATCTGTAAATTTGTCGGATCAATTGCGAGCACATTATCAGTATTATTATATAATGTTCACATCTCTCCACGCCAATCAAATTGCGCCAAAAATGTATAGTGATATAACATGGCTAGCTCATCTATAGATTTGTCGCTGAAGAACTATTTGAGCGAATTTGTTTCTCATATTAAAGCATAAGTACTTTAAAATTTCGTTCAAACTTCGGACTTCATAAATATAGTAAATTAACAAAGAAATTATAAATTCATAAATTATTATTAGAATCAGTGAAATACAATAATAAATTTTACTCTTTTTACAAAAATAAGTCAATTAAAGTTCCTTACTTTAGAAATAATATATATTTTATAAAGTACGCAATATAATGAAACAAGCTTAAAATATTGGCAAAAATTCGTTTTCGAAAATGTATTTTAATGGGAAACTACTTTGAAAAATAACCTAAATATATTATTATTATTATTATTATTATTATTATTATTATTATTATTATTATTATTATTATTATTATTATTATTATTATTATTATTATTATTATTATTATTATTATTATTATTATTATTATTATTATTATTATTATTGAAATTTAATATGAATTTGATTTTTTTGCTGTTTTTTTTTATTTTTATTCTTCCTTTCCAATTCTAATTTAAAAAAAAAACTACTTTCCTCTCTCTCTCTCTCTCTCTCTCTCTCTCTCTCTCTCTCTCTCTCTCTCTCTATATATATATATATATATATATATATATATATATATATATATATATATATATATATATATATATATATATATATATATATATATATATATATATATATATATATATATATATTTTATTTATATTTATTTTTAATTTATATATATATATATATATATATATATATATATATATATATATATATATATATATATATATATATATATATATATATATATATATAACTTTTGATAAGGTTCCCCACATAAGGCTGATGAAGAAGTTACTTCAATGTGGTATAGGTGGAGTGGTACATTTTTTTTTTTTTTTAGTTGTCACCACCACTCACCTGGGCAGAGCCCTATTCAGGAGTGGGGTGTTGCACACCAAAAGTTTCATTCAGCAAATTACGTAGATGAGAACGGAAAAGCAGGCTTTAAAGTGAGTGAGATTAAATTCAGCAGTTAACACAGAAGATGGAAGAGAATTCCACAGAACAGAGGTGGCAGGAAAGAAGGAAGCACCGCAGCGAACTAGCCTGGAGTTACCAAGATCCACACAAAACTCGTGCGCAGACACAGCACCCCTTGTGCTACGAGGGGGTCGTAAAGGTGGTGGTACACGGGTGGTAAGTTCCCTCGAGCACCTGCCGCTGTGGTACCTATAGAAAAGAGATAAAGATAGAGGGTCAAATGAACTGGAAAGTACAGGACAGTTTATAAGCCTTTTGGCTTTTGACTCGACCCTGTCCAAAAGCCGGGTGAAACCAGAGCTCCCCCAGATATGAGAACAGTACTCCATACAAGGGCGGATGAGACCCTTGTATAGCTGGAGTAACTGAGAAGAGGAAAAAAAGTCTCTCAGTCTAAACAGAACTCCCAGTTTCTTTGAGGCCGCCCTAGCAACCGTTGTGATGTGAGGTTTCCAAGACATTTTTTTGTTTATGTTAAGGCCAAGGATGTTTATATTGTCAACAGGAGAGACGAGAGAACAGTCGAAAGATATAGGAAAGTTAGAAGGTGTTTTAGAGGGAGATTTGTAGAAGTTGAGTTTTTAAAGAATTGAATTTCACAAGGTTGAGACGACCCCAATCGGAAATTCTATCCAGATCAGCGAGAATAGAATCGGAAAGATTAAGACGAGATGCAATTCTAGAAGTAAAAGAAGGAGCAGAATTGAAATGAGTTGAAGAGTGAAGGGTCGAGTCATCGGCATAAGAGTGGATAGAGTTAGATGTGCAGGTGAGAAGATCATTAATGAAAAGTAAGAATAAAGTAGGAGATAAGACCGAACCCTGAGGAACACCACTATTGACAGAAAAAGAAGAAGAAGTCGCTCCATCAACCACATCCGATATTGAGCGACATGAAAGAAAGCTAGACATACGTAAGCAAAGAGAAGGAGTAAACACAAAGGAGGGGAGCTTGGAGAGCAGTGACTCGTGCCATACCCGGTCAAATGCTTTGGATATGTCGAGCGCCACCACGCAAGTCTCCCCGTAGTTCCTAAGAGTGGAAAACCATAAATCGGTTAAATAGGAAAGTATATCGCCAGTAGACCTTGAACGCCGAAAGCCGTACTGGTGATCGGAAAGAAGAGAATTAGATTCCAGATGGCCTAAGAAGTGAGAGTTAAGAAGTGTTTCAAAGATCTTAGATAGAATACAAGTGAGAGCTATAGGGCGATAGTTAGAAGGATCAGAGCGGCTTCCTTTTTTCGGAATAGGTTGGACATGTGCGTGCTTCCAACACTGAGGGAAAGTGCTAGTATTGAGACATAGAGAATATAGTTGAACGAGGGGCGGGGTCAGCACGTAAGCACATTCCCTCAAAACTCGGGGAGGAATGCCATCCGGGCCATCCGCCTTCCTAACGTTCATAGATCTCAGGAGCCCGTGTACCCGATCAAATGTAATCACAGGTAAAGACATAGGACACCTGAGAGGAGAAGTAGAAGGAGGAGGAATGCCAGAATCGTCCAAGGTTGAGTTAGAGGAAAATAGGAGGCCGAAGAGATTGACCTTTTTAGTTGGAGAGTTAGCAACAGAGCCATCAGATCGAATAAGAGGGGCAAAAGATGATTTACAGAAATTGTTAGAGATGTTTTTGGCAAGAGGCCAGAAAGATTTGTTAGTAGGAGATCCAAGGAGGTTAGCGCACTTTCGTTTGATGAAAGCCCGCTTTGCTCGTCGAAGAGTATCCCTGCAACGATTTCTAGCTGAGTGAAAATTAGCGAGAGTGATAGGAGAACGAGAATTTTTCCACTCCCGATACGCGCTGTCTCTAGCCTGAATGGCCAGAGAACAAGCACGATCGAACCATGGATTATGAGGAGAGAAAGATTTAGTCGAAGAAGGAATGAACCTGCTCATCCCGTCAACGATTACAGCTCCCACTTTAGTGGCAGAAGCCGAAGCGTCATCAGAGTCAAAGCAGTCATTCCAATTATAGTAGAAAGTGCCAGAAAAAACGCATAGGGCAGGATGGAGCTGTTGGAGAGAAAGTATTGAAATTAAGAGATATAAGGTTGTGGTCAGATTTACCAATAGGAGCGAAATGGTGTATTTATAGAGAGAAGGACTAGTGGTGAAACATAGGTCAAGTGTGTTCAAGAATTGGTTGGATTAAAGAGTAGTTGTGGAATAGAAAACAGTGTGTACAACTAAATGGCAATAAGTCATCATGGGAAATAGTGAAGAGTGGTGTCCCACAGGGTTCAGAGCTGGGGTTACTATTGTTCCTCATATATATAAATGATTTAGACCATGGACTTAAATGCAAGGTTTCTAAGTTTGCAGATGATACCAAAGTGGCCACCTCAGTTAGGAAAAATGAAGGATGTATAAAGATTCAAAATGATCTTGATAAACTTCTTGGGTGGGCAGATAAGTGGCAAATGAATTTTTATAGTAAAAATTGTAAGGTTCTTCACCTAGGTTTCTCAAATAAAAGTTTTAAC
>JABUQX010008006.1:42500-70204 GCA_015478945.1 Trachelipus rathkii
TGTTGCTGCCATTTATCTGTATACTTAAACGTACTTTATATATATATATATATATATATATATATATATATATATATATATATATATATATATATATATATATATATATATATATATATATATATATATATATATATATATATATAATATTATATATATATATATATATATATATATATATATATATATATATATATATATAATAACATATATATAATAATATATATATATATATATATATATATATATATATATATATATATATATATATATATATATATATATATATATATATATATATATATATATATATATGTATATATATATATCTATTTATTCTCATAAACACCGTCTTCTCTCTATTCATTTTCAGGCCTCTCTCTTCGAAACGAATATTCTACCTTTCCAGTCCCTCTGCCATGTCCTCCTCCTTCACGCTCCAGAAGGCTATATCGTCGGCGTATGCCATAATACCCCATTCATCGTTTTTATCCAATACTGCTTTAAAATTGCCTATAACCTTACATAAATATGAAATGAGCAACAGGGGAAGAAACACACTCATTTGAAACCAATTTTTTATTTTCATGTCCAGCCCTCACCATGCATTTAACACACATGTCACAAGCTCTTAATTGCATATATCATTCTCCACGAAACTCTATATTCTTCCTCTAGACATCCCCACAACCTACTTGAAGGCCAGATCCGTTGATCATCTATTCTTCTCGCACCCGTGCTGCTCCTGTCCCAACTTTGCTACTATCTTCTCTCTTAGTCTTCTCTCCAAAATTCTTTCATACACCTTCACTCTGTGATTTATTAGGATTATGCCCCTGCAATTTTCACAAATACCAGAGGGTGTTTTTCCCTTATATATTGGAGAAATTATTGCTCTCCCCTACTCTTCCGACACTCTACCACTCCTCCAGCACATATTCAGTAGCTTTATTATCTACTTCTTTGTTTGAACCCCCGCCTCTTTTACCAGCTCTATATACCCACACCATCCTCACCAGACGCCTTCCAGCTTCTCATCATCGCAACAGCCTCTTTGAACTCTTGCTCCGTAAACTCTTCATCCCCTCCATCTCCTGCATCGGTAAACCATCTTCCTCTTAAAGCACTTCATCCACCACTTCCACGTTCAACATAGATTCAAAATATTCAGTACATATCTCATTTTTTTCCTCCGCCCTGCTTTCTGGATTATCTTACTAGGCCATACATCGGAGATTTATTTCCTCTTTGGTTTTAGTTCAACCTCTCGCCCAACTCTCTATCAATTTTATCTATCTTCATTTTATTGTTTTTGCCTCATTTCTTGCGATTACATACTCCTCTCTTAATTCGCGTTTCGGGTGACCTTTCCTTCTTGATCATTTAGTAAAACATTACTATATTATTATTATATATACATAATCTCTACCACGCTTGTTATCTAGACTCTGTTCTTTTTATAACCCTCTGATTATATCTATTATCGAAACGTATATAGTAGTGATATTTCACCTATCTTTTTCTGTTTTATGATTATTATTTGCTTAACACGTGTCTAATACAATCTTGTGACGTCATCAGGAAGATGATGCGTCGACCAATAGAAATCGAGCTTTTAACTTATCACTAAATATATATAATATACTAATATAAATACATATAAAATTATTATTATTTATAATTAATAATATATATATATTTATTTATTATTAATATTAATCCTCGTTCTATACAAGAGAGTATACTCAGATAAATTCAGGAAATCCGAAAACAACATCCCACTATTTATTATAATTTAATTTATATATATAACTATTATATAATAAATTATATATTTATTTATTACTTTTTATTATATTTGTTATATTAATTTAATAGTAAAATTTTATATTTTTCCAAATGTTTTTCATATAAATATATTTATTATTATATATATTGAGTTAGATCAATGGCTGTATAAAATATACTTCCGGTTTTCCTGCATGTAGTATGTACTCCTTTTTCTCTCATTGACTATGTTAAATATAAATATTTTTATGTAATTTATTCATATTTCTTAAAAATGTAATTCAAAACATAATTACTTTTTAAAAATATCAAGAAGAGACTGAAATTACTTATTTGTATTTTACTTTTTATTTTTAGAAAAGTTGAGAAATGGTTAAATTTTATAAATAAAGAACCACAAAGATAAATATTTTTTTTAATAGTTTTTTAATTAATCATAAATACTTTCTAATTATAAATGTCTCTATTATCACGCTTATACATTTAATATAAACATAATATTTTACTTTTTAATTAAATATCAAAAGAACTGAAATTACTTATAAGACCCTGAGTTGTTACTGACGGTTTTAATTAATCAAAAATACTTTTACTTTTTAATTAAATATCAAAAGATCTGAAATTACTATAAGATCTGAGTGTTACTGAGGTTTTAATTTATAAAGCGTGATATATTCTGATCTTGGGTTCCTTTATTCTGGCCCAATAGTGGATTAGAGAAATTTTACACATCATGTATACCGTATAAATGTATTAGGAGTGCGAGTTGATGTGTGATAGTCCTATAGGTGCTGGCTATTCCCTGTAATTTCATTCCTTAATTTTTTTTTTTATTATTTTTTATTCCTAAGTTTCAATTCATTTTTAATAAACTACAAATTTTATTTGCAAAGATACAGAAATTTTTTCATAGGTTATTCTAAGATTTTTATTTTTTACGGAAAAACTCTCACATGAATTATTTTTCGCTTTTTAGGCGTCGGATTTTTCGTAATATATTCTGGCTAGAAATAGAATTACTATGAATTCTTACCATCCTTCTTTTGCGTCGGGGTCTTCCTCTCCTATTGGCTTGTGTTTAGTCATATATGTTCTGTAGTGGAAAAGTTGTTTGAGACAGAGGTCAGCAACCAGGGAATTGTATTTTTCTGCTATGGCGACCTTATGGAATTAACTCTAAAACTTATCTGGTAGGAATTGCTTCAACACACTTTATCTCAAGATACTAAGAGGCGATTTCAAGGATTATGTTTCTTCATTTTTTTCTTCGGAAAGAGTACTCACTAAGTGGTATTTGTAAGTGTTCCCAGCGGCTCGTTTTTGCGTTTTTTAAAATCATTAGGGAATCATATTTAAAATCAAAAATTGATTTAATTGTATATTTAAATTTCAGTTTTAAAGCTTAGATACTAATGCTTCCTCGGAGAGGGACTAGAGAGATATATCACGTTCAAAGATAGTACCAGAGATAACATTTTGTAAGTTTCCTTTATACAAGTTTATCCTTCCATACACTGTATTATACATTAGGCAGAAATAATTAACTCATTGTGTGAGACTTTGCGTTGCACATAACATCGACCCAAAAAAAAAAAAAAAAAAAACATATAACAAGTTATAATAAATAGATCAAATAGTTATATACTTATCTGAATACGATTGCTATATGCTATATATTAAAAAATCAATAATATACAACTATATCAGCATATTAACGGATCATATCATTATATACAAATGATCACATTACTATATTAGTACTAGATAATTCATTCATTCATATATTTTACTAGTATAATAAGAATCGTATATATAATTATATATATTAATAATAATAATAATATTATATCACATTCCTCATAATAGTAATAATTAATAATAAATATCTAATAAAATGAATAAAATAATCTTTATTAATTCCATTAAATATAATAATAATATAATAATAATATAATAATATAGATAATATAAATCATAAATAACTCAATATATAATTACTCAAAGATCATATTATGATTCCTACATATCGATAATTACAGATATAAGTGTAATATATATATAGTATATTATCCTACTGTCGTTTAAGTTTATATGCTTATATATCGGTCTATAAATGATACTATCTATTCTGTTATATATAGTAGCTTGATGATGAGATGATATCACACTTATAGTTATTTATATCGCACTTCAAAAGAAATATTTATATTAATTTATATATATATATATTAAATATTAATATATATTAATATTTAATATTTTTATATTATATTTAATTATTTAATTATATAATATAAATATTAATTATATATATTGTTAATAATAATATTTTGTATTAATAATACAGTATGTTAATTAAATCTTTACCACATAATGTTAATATATATATATATATATATATATAATATATATATATTAATAAATATATATTATATAATATTATTATTTATATATATTAATATATATATATTAATATATAATATATATATAATAATATATAATATATAATTTAATATATATTATAAATATTATTTATATATATATTATTAATATATATAATATATATTATATATTAATATTATAATATATAATTATATATATTATATATATATATATATATATTATAATATATATATATATAATATTATATATATAAATAGCTTCCATATATTTATTCGTATTTTATTTATTTATATAAATACTAATACTTCCTAAAATAATAAACTAAAATCTTAAGAAATAATTAACCTTTAGATAAAGTTTACAGTTATCGAGGATTATTGTTAGTCTTCTTATATCCATAACAGATATAGAATTTTACATCAGTTCTGATGAAATAATAAGGTGTTTAAGTCTCGTAATTGGGATCTTTGTGTAACAGTTTTGATATGTTTAAATGAAATTCATATTAAGTGATGTTATCGACGTTATGTGATAGATTTGAGATTGTAATATAATATGGTAGTGTGTATATAATAAGAATTATACTAGCTTTATATATGTCATTGATAAACTCTAAACAACATTGTGAATAGTTGGAATTCAGGTGTTATGAGTGACGAGATCTAGAATGTCTGTACGGAGATATGTTGCAGAGACTGTTTGGATGTGGAGCTTTGGAAGAGTGACTCGATGTAAGAGCCGGACCATCATTTTGTGTTCACTCCATGAGCTATGGGGGATTGTTGCTTTCGCTAGACTCTGAGGTATAGAATCAAAATTTTGCTAGAATATCATTCTGTTCAATTAAGGGCAGGTTTAATTCTTTACCATTCATTCTCACCTGTTCTTTTGTTTATAAATCGATATTTTAAATTGGCGTTAATTTGGCAATATTACATACTATATATAATATATATATATATTTATATATATAATATATATATAGATATATATATATCTGATGTGTATGTATGTTTCAGTATGTGAGTAAAATAGAGAGATTATTCATTTTCTTAAAAATGTAATCCTCATAACATATAGTTTTACTTTTTAATTAAATATCAAAAGAACTGAAATTACTTATAAGACCCTGAGTTGTTACTGACGGTTTTAATTAATCAAAAATACTTTCTAATTATAAATGGCTCTATTATCACGCTAATACATTTAATTATATAATAGAACACAGTGTATTAAATTCCTTTATTGTTCTGCATTCCAAAATTTAAATGAAAGTTCAGCTGCTATATATACGAAATTATAAACTGAATATTAAACATCTATTGTAAATAGTTAGACTATTAAAGATTTATCCTTATGTACTAAGGTCACAGAGTCGATCTTTTCTTAATTTCATTCATTAAATTTTTTTTTATTATTTTTTATTCCTAAGTTTCAATTCATTTTTAATAAACTACAAATTTTATTTGCAAAGATACAGAAATTTTTTCATAGTTATTATAAGTTTTTATAAAAGCTACAGAATTTTTTTTTTATTATTTTTTAAACACATGTGTAATATTCTGAAAAGAAATTTTATACTTTTCTTCATGTTTTTTAATCTGATGAAAAGTTTTTAAAGTCCACAACGAAATTTTTTCATATTTGATTTATGAATTAATAAAAAGGTTATGTTAGTTTTGCTTCATTTTATTTAAATAGCAGAGAATGATATTAATATTATTTTCAATTTTTAATCAACCTTTTATTTAAAATATAAATTATTTAATTGTATATTTAAATTTTAGTTTTAAAGCTTACATACTCCAACAAAACTTCATAAATCCGCGTGGGCTGCGAAGAAAACCTGATACTCTCACTCAATAGGAAAAATTATTAGTATCATTAAAATTATTATAATTATTATTATTAAATAATAATAATAATAATAATAATAATAATAATAATAATAATAATAATAATAATAATAATAATAATAATAATAATAATAATAATAATAATAATAATAATAAAAAATATAATAATAATAATAAGAAATATATTTAAAAGTAATAAAACTGTATTTTTTTTAATTTAAAAATAGTTTTCGAAAGTTTTACATACTCAAACAAAACTTCAAAAAATATAAGTAATAATAATAATAATAATAAGGTAAATAAAAATAATATATACTAAAAGTGATAACGACTAATAATATAATAATAATAAATAGATATAAAAATCATAGTATAATAAAAAGAAAATATAATAAAAATAATATTAGAATAATAAGATAATATAAAAAGAAAATATTAAAAGTGATAACGCATAATAGAATATAATGGATATCAATTAATTAATATAATAATTAACATAATAATTGAATAATAATAAATAATAAATAAATAATAATTAATTTAATAATAATAATATATAAGTAAAATATTAAAAAAAAGATAATAATTGAAATATTAATAATAATTTATATAAGAATATCTGCGAAAAAGATGAATATCCATTTATTATTATGACCCTTTTGCCGCCCACCTGACGCCAATAATACTCCTAAGGTGTTTTTTCGGTGTTGTTTCCATTCAATAGAGCGTTCTTTGATTGCAAAGTTTCACCCGAAGTTCTTCTTTGCTTCATATTAGGACACTACTCATCCGCGTCCAATAAGATGAACGTAATAATTTTGGCACCTTATTCTAATATTCTCATTTTAATATGATATTCTTTTCTGTAAAATGGCATAAATATTTGCTTTTTGATATATTAATAACTGCAATGGCAAATTTAATTTCATCTTTGAAGGCTTTGAAAGAAGATGAAAATAATATTGTATATGATATTAATGAACTTAAACAGATTGCATTTAGAAACTCAGATTACAATTTTTCAGGCACACATTATAATGATAAAATAGTTCAAAATTTATCTTTACAGAAAAGCAATTTAGATTACTTTGAAGACTGGTTAAGAAATTTAAACCATATAATGACTGAAACAAGGAATCTAGTTGAAATACTAGGAGTCCTTTTAAAAAATACAAATGAAAATGAAATTCCTTCTAGCAAAAAAGTTATAGAACTGATTGGACAGATTAAAAAGAAATTTATGTCTCTTAAAGTTACTGGAAAAAAAAAATATGATAGTTTATGTGTACTAGAAAAAAATATTGAATTTTCTTTTGCAAATTTTTTTGAGTCCAGTCAGTTGTGTGATATTGAATTACCACCATTATATAAATTTGAGGAATATTGTGGAGAAACTATTTTGAATGCTAAAGAATTGTACTCATCAAATGAAAGGCATACTGAAAATTGTAACCCCATAGTGATTGGACAGTTCACACATAATTGGCATGTAAAAGATCATGAGATATTTTTAAGAATATATAAGAAATTTAAATGTAAAAGTGAAAGATTGGAGAGATTAATACAATTATTACCTCAAATTCCAAAAGAGAAAATTTTATCTCATCACAATAAATATACTTCTTATTGGGAAACTGCTGAAGAAGCAAAATCTAAAATTAAGGAGTGGAAAAGTAAAAAGCAACCATGTGTTTATGTGGTAAAAGAGAATGATATAGAGAATCTTACAAATGAAAAGCCGCAGAGGAATGTTTCCTTATCACAGAATAGAAGGCAAGTAATTAAAAAGCAGATTGAATGGTGGAAAAACAATAAAAATACAGTAAATAAGGAGGAATCAAAAACAGTTAAAGTTGAATCATATAAAAAGAAATCTTACTCATATACAATAGAAGAAAGAGCAGATATTAAGCAAAAACTGGAGGCATACAGGTCCCAAAAAAGCGTTAATGCTTTAAGGGAAAATAAATTTTTTAATGACAATGCAAAATTTACTGTAAAGATAAACCTGCATGAGCTAAGAGAGAAAGACAAGGCCTTCATTTTGCAAAGGAAAAGTAAAATTAACCAAATTTATGAAAAAAGAAACCATCAAATTTGGTTCCAAGGTAAAAAGAATGTGATGAACTATAATTATAACCCTGAAAACTACAGAAAACCTACAATAAGTGCCAAGTGTCATATGCATTCAGAAAAGTCTCCTACTATCCTCCCAGTTAGTGTAGATTGTATTCCCAAACTCAAAATCCCCCAGTGGAAATGTTCTGGTATTTAAAGTACTTTTGCAAGAATTTTTAAATAAACTTTTGCCTTACCAGACGTATTGGCATCATATTGGATGCAGTAAGTCCATGGCATATTAAGAAGATATATAATTTAATTACATTGAATATACTTGGCATATTTTTTTTGTTTTTAAAATGAAAGTTTTGTTATCCATTAACAAAACCCTCCCCTTTCTAGATATATTAATAAACTGGATATAACTAAAATTATATAGATAACTATATCAATTAAGAAATTAACGCAAATTAAGTGGAATTAACCACTAAAATTTGTGAATCAATATTAACAAGATAAAGGGGAAAAAATCTTACATTTATTTATTTATAATTTATGTCTTTATATATATATATTATCCTTATATTTGGAATTTATATTTCATAAATATCGGGGTTAATATATAACATTACTAGTTATAATATATATATTAATATATATTTAATTTATTATATATATTAATATATATAATATATATATATATATATAATATATTAATATATATTAATTATATATATATATATATTATATAATATATATATTATATATTAATATATAAATTAATATTAAGTAATAATATATAATAATATATATAATATAATTAATATAATATATTAATATATATATATATATAATTAATATATATATATTATATATAATAATATATATATATATATATACATATATATAATATATTAATGATAATATATATATAATATATTATATAAAATTTTATTGTGTATGGTGTGTGGATTATGTGTGGTAAATTTTAATATTGTAGCGTGGGTAAGTATGTGTCAGCTGGCCTGCAAGATTTTGACTGCAAGTATCTTAGCAGTTTTTCACATATGAAAATTTAAAATCAAAGTTAAATGAAAATATGGGAAGTAATATTAAGCTTGACTGTCAAAGTTTGCTACACATGTGTTGTATATTCGGAGGTCAAGGTCTTGCGAACAGTGCAGAAGCATTTTGATTAAATAGAGTTCAAAAGTAATCAAAACTTGTATATGCAACGTTGTATATAATCCGCACTGTGTTAATGGCTTAATTAGGAAAACTAATATAATTTAATTATATCAATTATAATAATTTATTTATCAATTGTCTATTGTATACAAAGATAAGTATGTATTCAATTCATTTAACTATAAAATCAAAATAAAAAAATTAAATTAAAATATTCATATAATTTCTCATTTATAGTACTAAAATGTTTTATATTAAATATTAGATAAAATAAATGTCTATAATATATATAAATATATATATATATTATATATATAATATATATTATATTATTAAAATTAATATAATTATTATAATTATATATATATATAATATATAAAATATTAATATAATTATAAATTTATATATATTATATTATATATATATTAATTAATATTATTAATATAATTAATAGTATTATATATATATTATTATATATATATATATATATATATTATATATTATATATATATTATTATATATATATATAATCATTCATAATATTATAATATTAATAATCATTACAGTTGTCACCTACAGTTATCACCTCCGCTCACGGGCAAAGCCCTATTCAAGTTGGGGGTGTTGAACACCACAAAAATTTGTCTAAAGCAAATTATGCAGATGAGTCAAGATGCAGGATTATAATGATGTGAGTTGAGATTAAAACTGTGGTTGGTGAAAACACAGAAACGCGAACAGATTAACAGCATTAAATTGACAATAAAGAAAAGAGGTTTTCTCCCCAAATATCTATCATAATATGGTACAGTGAATATAATGACAAATAAGACATCACACTATATAGATGAATACAAAAGTAAAGGAGGAACCAATATCCTACAAAGAGAAGAGAGCTTAGAAAGCATGTATGACATATCATTATATCTCCGCAGATGAGGTAGTGTCAAACTAGCCTTCGTGAGAATATGGTATCTGGATTAGAGCGAGCACATCACACAAAAAAAACTAACCATTAATCCCTCTGATTGTGAGGTGCAGAAGCAAAGACATATGGGACGTCATTCATCAAGATAGAATGTAATTCACACAAATTCTTGACTCCTTGAAACCCGTATGTAAGAATTATTCTCTGTTTGTGAATATTAAACTAAAGCCTCGGAGGTCTTCGTCATACCAACCATAGTGAAAGCAAGGTTTCCAAATATTTTCCCGCTAATGTATTTCGTATGATATTCCATAAATCGTTATAATTTGATATTATTACAAGGAGTCAGGTTTCGGAGGCGAGCCAGAAGTAAATAGGCTTACGTTAATGTGCGATAGCGAAAGATGAAAGGATAGCTGTTTGGTCTCAGAAGAAAATAATATCGTCAGATAGTCGACTTTAGTTTAAGAGTCTTTATATGTAAAGAGAATGCTATATATGCAGTAGCCTGACTATATTTATGTACACTCACTACTTGCATAAATATAAGCCTATTATGTATAAAATCTGGGGCGGAATTATAGATCATTGACAGCAAATGATATGGAGATAAAATTCATTTGAAAAGTAAGCTTGCGGATTATCAGGGCCTCTTTTTGCAATGAGTTAAATAATCGAAAATCATAGTAGAAAGCACTGAAGGAGGATAAAGAGGGTAGCTGGACTAGAATCGTGTGAGAGTAAACTGCGAAAGTGAAACTAATCGTTTGGATAAGAAAAACAGTAAATAGTATGAGTTCGTAATAATTGTATCAGAGAGACTGAATTTTATCACGCGACATCGACCAAGACTCTCGCACGTACTCACAAAAGGTTTAAGTCAGAGCTTATCCATATTTCACTAAAGTTACCAGACACAGATAATGAATGAACACCAGTAGACCTCCTTAAGGCTCCGAAAGAAATAACATACTAGTCGATCAAGAGAAATATTGAAAGATAGGCGAGGTTGGCCGATATAAGATTTACACACTTGGTATTACATCATTACTACTCGAGATTCAAAGATCTCACTTTAAAGCTATATATCTTAGATATATAGGGCTGATTGACATGGAAATTTTACAGAAAGAATACTAGCCCTCCTGGATCAGCACTTTGGGAAAGGACCGAGAGACAATATTACATTTTTTATCCTCACCAATAAAATAAGGAGGAAACTTTTTATCGATTGAGTGCCACATAAGGATGGCTATTGATTCTACTGACTCTTCGTTGCCCACGATTCTGTATAGAGGAAAAGAGAATTAGAGAGGGAACTGGAGAGAGAGGAGACGTCGTAATACCATACGATAGATCAGATTGAGATTTATAAAATAAGGGGGTGAATACAGGAAGTAATATATCTTTTAGTCAGACTGACCAATTAAAGACATAGCAGATACATTTAGATCTCGAGGAAATGAGAGGAGAATATGAAGGCGAGAATATTATTAATAGATTAGTATATGCTTTCTTATGAATAGTTGAAATTTATTTGGCTAAGAAAATGTAAAGGAAGGTTTGTTAAAAGAAGAAATCACACGTGGTCATAGGAATCCATGAGATTATAAAGTACATTTTTGTTTTATTATTAAAAAATCAGGATTTTTTTGATATTTGCGGTGCGTATATATACAGATATCTAAAGATATAGAATAGAAATGATGCATTCAAAACAGCTAACTTTAATCAGATTCGTGAAGTATTTCATCAATTCAAGGAGGATAATATGATCGTTTCTAGCTAAATAGAACAATACTCGCGAGAAAGTTGAAAGATTTTGTAGCATATAAGATAAGCAGCGTAGAACTATAAGTAAGAGTACATAAATAATTTAACGGAGATAATAAATTATTAATTAATAACACTCGAGAAACTTTAATAATATATTTTAAATGAATATAGAGCGAATTACGAAATAATAATAGGATCATACAAACACCAACAAATAATTATCTCTCTTATGAGAGGAACTAAATTAAAATATACAACTTATAATAAATATAAAATAAAGTTAATTTATTGAAATAATTTATAATAAAACAGTGAAAAATAATGAATAAAGATAAATAATAAAATTAGTAATAGTAATTTATATTCAGTTTAGAATAATTTAAATTACATTATAATAATAAATAATAATACAATAATAAAACATTAATATAATAAGTACACAATTTAATTAATCTAACCAGTTGTCAAGGCCATCTATAGTATTTTCTATCTATTGTAATTGGAAAAGTTCCTCACATTTTTCTTAAGTACAGTTTGGAGTATCACAATCTAGTTAATTCAATAGAAATTTATTATAAGATATCTGATAGTGTTGATTGGGAATACGAAAATATATTTAATGTCTAAGAATGATGTTAATTTAAAACATAAATATTTAAATTTCTAATTGCAATAGTTCTTAAATAAAATAGCTAAAAGGAGAAAAAATATTAATTAGAATGGGGTGAATAAATGATGGACCGCTGCAGGATGTGAAGAAATTATTATGTTTTCGTAATTTGGCCGGGGAGACCGCGTAGATATTTTTGTCACGTCCTGCGACCCGGCTCCGAGACTACTATCATTTTAAAAATTAGGAGCGCGGAGTCACCATCGAGAGCGGAGCCTGCGAGAGCCGGGTAATTTGAAATACTGTCAATGCACGGAGCACGCGAGTCTGAGATGAAGACCAGATTCAAAAATGCTGGGACCGGAGCATGGAGCAGGAGATGCGTGGCCGGTTAATTCATTTTTTAAAATTGATGAGAGTATCAGAATCGCAGGCACGTCGACGAAGAACGGAACACACCATCTAACACTCACGGCTCCGCAGCAAAATGCATTTAGTTATAGATATCGTAAACACAAATAATTACTCTTACACACTCTGTCAGCGTCATTTCACCCATTCTATGATGTATACTATTTTTTTTCCTACTTTTACATTTATTTTAACTTTGCACTTTAGTAATTTCAATATTTTATGTTAAAACATATTTAGAATATAAATTTATTTTTCTTTCCAAAATATTTTTATTATACAGATTGTGAAATTCCACCACTTAAGAAAATGGAGGACTTTTCCAATATTACATAGAGAGCAATAATACAAAATGCCTAAATCTAGGTTTATTCTTATTACTCATTATTATTATTATTTTAAATTATATTTTAATTATTATTATATATTATTATTTTTATTATTAATAATATATATTATATCTTAATTATATATTTATTATTATTATTATTATTATTATTATTATTATTATTATTATTATTATTATTATTATTATTATTATTATTATTATTATTATTATTATTATTATTATTATTATTATTATTATTATTATTATATATTATTATTATTATTATTATTATTATTATTATTATTATTAAATTACTATGCTTACTATCTTAAATCCACGTTCGGTTAAATTTGTTTTCGTGCCATTTAGGTAAGGAAAAATGAGAATACGAAAATAAACTCCGTTTCACTGATAACTCTTGTTAGTTTTTATCCATCTTAGAATCGTTTCAGAGATATTCTACAAGCTAAGCCTGATTTTAATAAAAAAAAAGTTCGATCACCACGTTATTTCTTCTTTAACAAAACTTCCTTCATTCTTGCCAAAAATCTTTCAAAGAACTTCTATAAATCTGCCAATTCTCCTCTTTCCCAATCTAATTGATCTGTAGCTTAATGCTCCAGCTGAAAAAGATAACTTCTTCTGTATCATATTTTTAACAAATTCATTATAGACGACTCTCTTATTTCCCCTCCAATCTCTTTTCCTCTTGTGGCAACAGTCCTTGATCAATAGCATTCCTTATGCCTCAACACTAGAAAATTTCCTCATTATTGGAAAAGTAAATGTTCGGCCGGTTCCAAGGAGCTATATCCGTTTTGAAAACTCTCATTATATCACTATAGCTTTAAGGTCTTTGAATCCATATTAAGCCATCAATTTCTAAATCATTTGAACCTCATTCCCTTCTCTACGACCATATGTATTTCTTTCGACGCCCGGGGTCAACTGGTGTCATAATTTCTTATCTTACTGATATATAGATCTCTTACCTTTGTGAGTACGGAGAGTCTTTGTGGTGTCGCTTGATAAATTCAAAGACATTTTACAATTTCTATTTTATCTTTTCATATCCAACATGATTTCTACTTTTCATTATCGATCCAGCTACTCTCCTAAGGCCGTTCGGAGACCAATTCTAATACTGTCGGAAGGACCGCTTCCAGGAGGTTTTAGTTTCCCAAAGGGGGGCGGAGCCCCCCCCAAAGGGGGGACTTTTCGTTCCGTAGAAGGTTTTGTAAGATGATCGATTAGATCAATTTCGGTGATTCCTATGCATTTTACTCGGTGATCCGATTACGCACCGCAATATCCGATGTTTAATTCCTTGTAGAGTATTCTCATTGATGGTGTCATTTTAACAATTAAAAATATAATCGAAAGGAAAAATTACAATAATTTAACATTCGATTAATCGTTAGTAATCAGGACAGGTTCCGGGTGCCACCCTTCTCGCTAGGAAAGGAATATGCAGCCATAGGAGGTTTCTGAAAGCTACAGTATTGTTATTGTGCTGTGAGTAAACTTGATCACAGGTGTTGTGAGTTTTGGGTGTGACCCAGAGAGTCACCCCTAAGGGGGGTTTGTCTGCTCCCCATCATGCAGCGCACTTATTAAGGTCAAATTAGCTCCCTGGAAAAACCGTTGTTTTAGGCTTAACGTTTATCGGATAAATTTGGATGTGTCGCAGCTAACTATTCAGCATGACCGTTACCGTCGAGACTGAGAATTACTGTTTCCTCTGCGTCCCCCCCTGTAATGGGGACGTTCAGCCCCCTCTAAAAAGTTTAAGAAATTTATCGTAGAAGACTTTTGAACCTTGGAGATGGGTCGGTTCGTAGAGCTGGATTCAGATGGGTCTGTTGATCGATAGGAATTTAAATTTTGATTAGATTATCAAGGTCCAGTGGTCCTACAAAAAGAAACAGATTCTCATTTTGGAAAAAAAAAAACACCAAATTAACAAAAAAACTTGGTGAAAAAAAATGAAGAAAGAAAGAAGAAGAAGAAATGAAGAAGGAGGAGCAGGAGGAGGAGAGAGAGAGAATGAGAATGAGAATGAGGATATAATGGAATGAGAATGCCGGCACCGGGGTGCTGGAGCCGTGCGGTGCTAAAGGAATAAATAGGAATGTAGCAATATATGTTGGTTGTTCTTTATATAGGTTATTGGTCTGTAGGTTATAGAAAACAGAAGAATAATCGAAAAAAGTGGCTAAAGCACCTTCATGAAAAAAATAAAAAAATAAATAAATTTTAAAAATCTTTATTATTGCTTTTTCAAATGTAAATTTTAATATTTGAATTATTAACAATACGTTAAAATCAGTAAATTAGGAAATCAAACCACCATTCAAGCCCTACCCACCATCCTCCTAACCATCTGTGATCTATTAATCTGAAATGGTTTAAGGTTGAGAATTTTGCAATAATTGGTCATCTGTCTTATACCCGTTTAAAGCAGGTAAAATCACGAAATCAATACCTCGACTATCCAACCTCCCGCTGCCCCATCTTGATCTCTTGATCAATTGATCTTTATTTAAGTCAAATTATTTCCTAAATTTCATGTGTTTAGCATACCCTAAAAGCAGTGGTAAATCAGTAAAATGCAACCACACCACCACCCTGATCCAAACCACACCTCCAGTCCAGTTGTTGATCTATCTAAGTCGTATGCCCCCGCCCGCACTGCTCCCTTTCGCGGATGAATGCGGTTGATCTATTGATCTATTGACTTTGATTCAGGTCACATTTTTCGAGTATAACTTTCTGAATACAATACGACATCCTTAAATCATCAAGTTCTTTATACCACTGATCAACGAGTATATGCTTGATACCGTAACAAAGGTTGTTCACACTATAACGCTAATCTAGTATGTATACCTGAACTAAAAATATAAAGTACAACGACAAAACGTAACATATCCTTACGCAAGAAATAAACTGCTAACATTAACACAAGTTCCCCCACGCTTAGCAACAGTAAAGTAACTACATAGCATACAATACGTAACCTATTCACACTTTATACCCTCTTATTTTAACATACAATTTTTAATACATTAACATTAGTAACATTTATCAAAGATTTATCAATCTCCTCTGGACCTAACTTATGTAATGAACTAAGAATAAATGACACACACACACAACACACAACCACACACACACACACACACACACACACAACACACACAACGAAATTAAACTGCTTAGCAATTATCAAAGTTCCATCGTTAGAAAATTAAAAACAATTAAAAAAAAAATTAAAAAAAAATTAAAAAATTAAGAATAAATAATAAAAATTAAACAAAAAGCAAGTATAAATGCAAAAAAAAACTTACAAAAGTAATATAAAGTACTTATTTAAAAAATAAAAAAAATAAAAAAATTAAAATAAAATAAAAAAAATTATATAACAAAAAATCTGATACAAAAATACAAACTTAACAAAAAGAAAAAAAAAGCTTAGAAAAATAAACTTTTTAAATTAGCGAAAAACTAAAAAATAAAATTGAAAAGAATCAGAAATAAAAAAAATTAAAATAAATTTAATCAAAAATGAAAATGAAGAAAAAATTTTGATAATAAAATTGAAACAAAGTTTAGAAATTTAAAATCAAAATTATAAAAAAAAGATATGTAAACAATATGTGTGTGCTCCAAAATGGAAAACAAAAAATTATACTACACAATTTTTCCGAGAACAAACAGATAAATGAACTAGATTTGAAATAGAAATGTCAGTCTTCAACATTTAGAAAATGGGTTATCTTTGCAGAGTGCCATGCCACATGACGATATGGTACATGTTACGATACAGAATACAGTATATGCTTAGAAACTAGTAGATGAATTTCTTCCCGGTCTATATTATTATACTGTAGCTAACGATTTATCAAAGATTATCGATGTCCTAACTATCTATTGATAATGATACTAAGAATAAATGACAAGCACACACACACACACGCACAGGCACCCACTATACACACACACACACACAGCCACGCAACCCCACTATACCCCAGAATATACTTGCGTAACCTAATAAAAGTTTTGCCATAATAAAGCTAACAATAAACATCACCTGAACTAAAAATATAATGTATAACGACAACCCTAGCAATACCTTAAGCACGAATAAAACTGCTAACATGAGCAAAATTCCACACCCGAACCTAACAACAGGTAAGGCGAAGAACGTAAGCTAGAAAAACGTCACCTACTGCACACATTTTTCACTGCCCATATCTGTTAACATATCAATCTGTTCATTTACATTATAACATAGTAACATTTATCCAAAGATTTATCATATCTCACAGACACACTATCTTGTGGTAATGAACAAGAACAGAACAGTGACAACACACACGACACGACCAACACAACACACAACACACACAACACACACACCACACACTACACCACAGCAAATATCAACCACACCACACCAAACAACACAATAAACTGCTAAATATATCATTTGAACCATAAGGAAGAAAATTAATAATATTAATAAAATAAAGAAAAAAAAATTAAAAAATTAGAAAAAAAAAAAAAAAATTTCTTAACCAAAGTATTCATAAGATAAAACTTTACAAAAATGAATAGGCAAATTAAAAAAAATAAAAAAATTAACTACGGAAATGAGAATGCAATAAAAAAAGACCATTAAACAAACATATTAAATGCAAAAATAAAAATTTACAAAAAAAAAAAATTAGAAAAATAAATTCTAAATTAAAATAACAAAAGAAAAATGAAAATATTAGCAAATAAAAAAAAAATTATAAAACAAAATTTAGACAAAAAAAAGTAAAAAACATATTAAAAAAAATAAAATTTAAAATATATTATTAGAATGTTAAAAATAAAAAAATTATAAAAGAATAGTAAACATATAGTACATTTTGGTTAAATTGATCAATGTCATTCAACGTATCAAACAAAAGAAATTTAAATTGAAAGAGAAATGTTGAAGTCATCAACACCAGGGGAGATGTAGTGAATGATAATTAGCCTATAATTTCAGCTGAACATAACACAAATATACAATTTTTTGCATTATACTAATTTTCTCGAAATATATTGCAACGTAACGAAAGTTTTTTACATAATAAAGCTAACATAACAAACCTGAACTAAGAACAATTACAACGACAAAATTAACACACCATACGTACGAATCAACTATACTAACATTAACAAAAGTTCCTACTTAACAACATAAAGTACTAAGCACAGCGTACAAAACGTAAAAAGGTGTCCCCCAGACACCCATTGCATACTCTTACCATAGGATTTGACATTTAGCATTTAACACTATTGATTTATCGTCTTCGCCATTACGATATTCATTTCGAGTAAAACATAGCACAAAACGATGTGATGTTGTTATACTAAACCAACGAAATATAGCTAACATTAACAATGTTTTCACCATATTGAAATATAAAGCTTAACAGGCATGATATAGAACTAAGAAAAGATAACTGTAACAAAGCTACAAACTGTAACACAACTTATGCTACTAATTGTGAAACAGTTAACATTTAACCAAACAGTTCACACTAACTACCAGTAAAGTAAACTAGCATTTGCATAAAAAACTAACCTATTCCTACTGTTTTCCAAGCAATGATAAATCTCTAAGCATATAACCGTTATTTTTTAACATTGACACCAGGTAATATTTAATCAAAAAATTTGATTCATAAACCTGTACTAATTTTCACTACAGAGCCAAACGAGTAACGGTAATAACATAACAAAGTTTTATCCCCAAACATAAACAATAAAAATATAAACAGTTTTATGGAAAAAAATATTTATAAGACCGCTTAATATATTGGGTAATAGTTTACTGATTTTTAAATCGACGGTAAATCAGTTTTTGTAAATCAAACCATCAACCCGTCCCCACCCCTCCCTCCATGTTGATCTAACTTGATCTATTGATTCATGTTCAGGTTACGATATGTTAGTTTCTGACTAAACATAACGACAAAATAATTTTTTATTATATTACTAACCATCAGAATATATGCTACCGTAACAAAGTTTTTACATTAAATAAAGCTAAGATATAAATAACCTGAACATAAGAAAGCTGTATGATACAACGACAAACCCTAACCATACCATACTTTACGAAATAAACTAACATTAACAAACTTCCGCAGTCCTAACGAACAGTAAAGTATAACACTTCCGTTTTACAAAAAACACCTAACTATTCCCACTTTTTATCAAAGCATATCTTAACATATCAATGTATTTTACATTAACATGGCGTAATATTTAACAAAAATTAAACATAACCCTTCCTAATCAGCATCACGGAACAACGAATGATAATTTGCTAAGTACGCGAAATCTTTATACTACGATTACAACTTTCGTAAATTTAACAAAAATTCATCAGTAACCATTCGTCTAAAATATCATATATCCCAGAGCGATAATTGCAAGACAACAAGTTTTAGACCAAAGCATAACATAAAAAAAAGTGTCAACTTCGTTTCGAAGTTATAACATACATTTGAAATACTGAATAAAACGTAGACATTAGCAAAATTCCAGGGCAAACCTAACATTAACATTACTCAAAAAAAATCTTAACCTAGGCTGAGCGTTTGTCTTAAGCACATCATCGTCAAGTTAACCAAGTATATCTTACGAAAACTCATCATTTCTCTAACAATCAGTGTATATTTTCACACAAGTCATAGTAACATAGTAATATTTAACATGGCGTACCTAACTTACGAATAACAGCTTTTATTAACCAAGAGGTAGTATCTTAAAACACACTTCACCTCCCGGCGAGGAAGAAAACCCAAGGGGATGCGCCTCGTGACAAAGAGAGTGGAATCCTGAGAGGGTCAGGATCACCGCCGAAGAGGTCAGTAACGTGGCATTACCCCTCCGCAAGGAGGGGTAAAGCTGTCAGCCTTTCCGGCTGAGGCGCCCCCAAACCCGCTGTACCCCTTTGGAAAAAGTAGGAATAGGTTACGTTTTGTACTGGCAATGCTAGTTACTTTACTGGTTTTGGTTTTTAAAGTGTGGATCCAGGTTAAAAGTTAGGAAACTTTAATGTTAACTGTTTATTAGTGCCTAAGTGTTGTTAAGTTTGTAGTTGTACATTCATTTTTTTCTTATTAGTTCATATTTAGATGCCTATGTTAGTAGCTGTATTAATGTGGAAAACATTTTTGTTATTGCTAGCATATATATGTCGTTGGATTTATATATATAAAGACACTACATTTGTGTCTTATGTTTATCCGAAATGATACTGCGTAATCGACGGTAATCAATCAGCTTAATTAAAATTAACAAGTGATATGGTTTAGAGTTTATGCTGGTGAAAAAGGTTGGAATGGGTTACGTTTTGTAGCGCATGTAGGGGTTACTTAGTGTTGCTAAAGTATGGAACTTTGTTTAATGTTTAAGTAGTTTATTTACGATGGATGGTTAGGTTGTCTGTGTTACATTATGTTCTGGAGTTTTCAGTTGTTATGTTAGCTTTTATTTGTAGTTCAATTTTTTTTACGTTAGCTTATATTCGACAGTTAGTATACAAGAAACTTATTTTTATGTTTATGTTAGTCGAATGAGATACTCGAAATATGACGCATCTTTTCTAATTGTTGAAGACTGACATTTCTATTTTCAAAAATTTCATGTCTTTTATTGAACCGTTAACCTTAATATAATCTTTATTTCTTGTCAATGCCAGAGTTTTACTATGTTTTATAATTTTTAATTTACATTTTATACTTTTGTTTAATTTTATCTTATTTTAATCTTTTTATTTTTTTTATTTTTTATTTTAAATTATTTTTATTTTATTTTTGTATTTGCTATTTTTCATTTTTATTTTTTTTTTTTTATTTTTTAATTTAAAATTTTATTCTTCTAACTTTTTTTTTTGTTTGTTAAGTTTTATTTTGCATTTAATACTTTGTTTAATTGTTTTTTATTTATATTTTATTTTTAATTTATTAATTTTTTAAATTTTTATTTCTTTTTGTAAGTTTTATTTGCTCTTTATTCTTTGTTTAATTTTTCTTTTATTTTTATTTTTTAATTTTTTTAATTTTTTTTTTTTTTTATTTTATTAATTCTTCTAAGCATGGAACTTTGATAATTGCACCAGTTGATGCGGATATTTGTGTGTGTGTGCTGTGCGGTTTTGTGTCCTGTGTGTGTGTGCGTCTTTCAAGCGTATTTTTTTTCCATGTTCCCTTCGACGGTGTCAATTTATTTATGTGTTCTGTGTGTGTGTGTGTGTGCTGTGTCCCTAGAACTTTATTTTTAGGTCATTACAATAGTTAGGTTAGGATTCGATAAAATCTTTGATAAATGTTACTATGTTATGGTTTTAAAATTAACATTTATGTTAAAGAATGCCATGAAAAATGTGAGTAGGTGAGCGTTTTTGTAAGCTATTTAGTTACTTTACTGTGTTAAGTGTGGTGCATTGTTAATGTTAAGCAGATTTATGCGTGCTAAGGCTTCATGTTAAGGTTTTGTCGTGGTACATGTTATATTTTATAGTTCAGGTGATGTATTTTAGCTTTATTAATGTTGGAAAACTTATATTAGCCGTCTAGCATATATTCCTTGGGGATGTGGTGTGTGTGTGTGGTGTGTGTGATTCAGTGCTGTGTGTGTGTGGTGTGTGTGTGTGTGTGTCATATTTGCTTAGTTCATTACCATAGTTAGGTTAGACATGATAAAGTCTTTGATAAATGTGTTACTATTTCGTTTAATAAGTATAATATCAATTTTACTGATTATACAACTGATTCTGTTCTAACATGTACATCATATCTCCAATTGCATTGCATCTTTGCAAGGAAACCCATGTTTAACCACTTCCGCTTATTTTGATATCTCTCACATTTCATTTTGTTTTTATACTCCGTTAACTATATATTTTATTTTCCTAAGTTGAAACCTGCATATTCTTTCTAATTTTTTGTTAATATATTTATTTTATATTTAACAATTTTATTATTTTTGTGTGTTACTATCTTTTATTAATTGAATTTTTATTTTATTTTTATTTAGATTTATTTTTTATTTCTTCTTATTTTCTGATATTTCATTCTTATTTTTTTAATTGGTTTTATTGATATTTTTGTTTTTCTAGCGCTTTTTTTTTTTGTTAATTTTACTTTATTGATTATAGCTTTGCTTCAATAATTAAGAATTCATTTTACTTTTTTTGATTTATAATTTTTTTTTAATTTCTTTTAATTTCTCTTAATTTTATAGTTTATAGATACGAGAGTTTAGTTTGTTTAAGTTTTTTTTTTTTCTAATCTTTTAATTTTTTTAATTTTTTTGTTTAATTTTTTTAATTTTTTGTAGACATCTACTTTGATAATGCTAGCAGTTTATTCGGTGTTGTGCTTGAGTGTTGTGTGTGTGTGTGGATGTGTGTGGATGTGTGTGTGTTGTGTGATGTTGTGTGTGTGTGTGTTGTGTCTATGATCATTCATTAGTTCATTATCAAATAGTGGCGTTACATCCTCTCTCATTGCAATAAAGTTGATAAATCTCTTGAAAATGCTTCTATGTTAATTTAAAAATAGATGTAACATTGATATGCTTAAAGATAGCCAAATGAAAAAGTGAAGGAGTTACTGGTTCGTTATTAGTATTGATGTATGTTAGTAGTACTTTTACTTGTTGCTAAGGTGTTGGAACTTTGATTAATGTATAGCAGTTTATCGTCTTAAGTTAGTTAAGTTTTCGTATTTGTACTTTTTATCATTTTTTTAGTTCAGGTCTATGTACTATGTTAGCGTTATTGTGGTTGAAAACTTTGTTACGATAAGCAATATCGTTGTTCCAGTTATAAAAGAACCCTTTGATATTATGAATGTTTATCATTTATACTCGAAAAAGTGTGACGCTTGAATCAATATATCAATAATCAAAAAAATCACAACTGGACTGGAGGGTGCTGGATGGTGGTTGGATTGGTGTTGGATGGTAGGTTGGATTACTGAATTTAACAGCTAGTGGTATGTTAAACATGATGCAATTTTAGGAAAAATAATTTTGACTAAACTCAATAGATCAATAGACATCAATAAGTATCGATATAGTATCCACAGAAATGTGCGTAGGGAGGTTGGCGATAGTGGTTTGATTTTATAGACTTTACTGCTTCGATATAGGTATGTTGTAAAACATACATTTTAGTTATGAACAAAAAATTTGACTTAATCAAATAGATCAATGAGATCCCAGATGTCAAGGAGAGGTGGTGGGTTATGGCTAGATGCGTGGTTGATTTATGAATTTACTGCTTTTAGGGTATTAAAACATAAATTTGTAAGTTATAACACATAAAAAGAATAAGAAGATATTTTTATTATTTATTATTTATTTATATTTCTTATTCTTTTTCTGTATGGTTCTGAAACATTATTTTCGAAATCCTACAGACCCCAATAACCTATATAAAGACAGTCAACAATTGTTGTTATCTACGAATGCTTTTTAATAACGTAAGCATCCGCCAGCAGCTCCCCAGCACCGGGGCCATGTAGACCATTCTGAATCCTCCCTCATTCTTTTATTCTTTTCCTTCATTGATCTTTCATCTTGCTTTCTTGTTTTTTATTCTTTCTTCTGTTTTTTTCTGCATTGCGCATGCATTTCTTGCCTTCTCTTTTTTTCATTCACAACTGTAGACCCCTCCAGAGGTCCCTGGATCGCGAAACCGAATTCCAACCTCCCAACTCCATCGTCTCGGACTCCAAACACTTCCTCTATCCTGATCAACAAATTCGTTCTTCTATATCAATTTTATTTTTTTAAGGGGCAGCAGTCCCCCATTACAGGGGAGACGCTAGGAACGTATCTCGTCTTCGACGAATCATTACTTCATCATATAGCACAAATCCAATTTTCACTCCGGATCCGTTAAGCCTAACAGGGTTTTCAGGGACGAAAAAATATGACCCTGACGGCTAAGGGGGCGAACAACCCCTTAGTGGGTGACCTAGGGTCACCCAAAACTCACCTAGTGATCAGTTATCACACACAATAATCATTTACCAAGTTTGAAGGTGAAGCGGATACCTCTAATTTCCTTCCTAGCGAAAGAAGTGGCCTCAAGGAACCTGTCCTGATACATACAAAACTGATTATTTCGATGGTTAATTATTTGTAAGTTATTTTTTCTTTCGTTTTTCAGATAATCTCGGCTTAAAGTCAACCAGCTGTTACATTAAATAAGAATATTAAAACATCGATATATGGGGGCTAATCGATCACGATAAATCGATTGGAATCATCCAAAATGATCTATCGATTATTTAAAAGCCTTCTAGGAACCAAACGTCCCCCTTTTGGGAACCTAAACCTCGGAAAGAACGGTCCGGTTTTTCTTTTCAGATCTGTAAATTCCGCGTCTCACCGGTACCCTTATAAAACCCATAGTTAATTGTTATCAAACGCGTTCATAATCTAATTTGGACTCAATGAGTGGAAATTTCCAAGTCAACCGTGGCTGCACAACAGGACTGCAGTAAATTTTCCAATAAAACTCTCCCGTAAGGTTTCTTTTAGTCTTTGCCTTCACGTGCAGGGCGGCTTGCCCAATGGGGAGGAAATCCACTCAAAATTTCCTTTCTGCGAACGTTTGGGTGAGCCTTCGAGCCTGAATATGGACAATAACGTTTTTTTTCTAAATAAAAAAAGTACTATTTAAAAAAAAACTCTGCTAAAAAGTAGCTAAAAATGCTAAAAGACTGACACGATCAGTGTAGACAATCTCGCCCGCCGACGTATAAGTACGCTGCCAATACTTAAAACTCGATTAGAGCTTTGCCAATTATAGCGAAAATCTGACAAAAGACGCACTCATAAAAAATTAGCCAAAAATTAGAAAAAAAAATTGTATTCTAACCTAACCAGACGAAAAAGTATACAAAAAATTGTAGCGAGCAATCACAGAAAATAACGGATTTACCGGCGTGTGCCAGATTTTTAGCGACAAAAACAAACTCGTGCAACCTTTTTAGTTTGCCATCAGTTCCTCCCTACTATATATATTATAATATAGTATTTATTACTACTTATATATAATAATACTATAAAATTTAATATATATACTATATATACTATAATTATATATATATATATATATATTAATATATATATAATACTATAATATATATATATATATATATATGTAACTTATTATAATATATTATATACCATAATATATATATTAATATATAATATTATTATATAAATATTTATTATGATAAAGATAAATATATAATATATACTATTTATATAATATATTTATAATATATATATTATTATAATTAATAGCTATAATTATATTAATATATATATTATAATTATTAATATATATATATATGATATATATAATATTTATAAATATATACTATACTATACTATATATATATATATATGTATATATATATCAAGGAAAGGGTTAGTATAACGCTAATATATAATTATTTAATTAAATAAATATTCTCACTGTATATAATAAGGTTCAATATAAACCATAATCATATATATTAATAATAATATACAAAATATTATATATTATATATATAATATAATATATTATAATACTATATTTATATATATAATATATAATATGTATTATATATATATATAATATTATATATATATATATTATTATTACAGTTGATACCACTCCACTACGGGCAGGCCCCTTTTTTCAAAATAGGGGGTTAAAAAAAAAATAACTCCACCCACTTGACAACAAATAATCATTAATAAAAAACAATATTTTTACCAAAAAGAAAAAACAAAAAAAAAAATAAAATGGAAAGTGAACCCACCCTGTACCTTGCCTAACCGCAATTAGCCTCAGGGGCACAGCGACGGACCTTAAAAGAAGAAGCATTGAAATATGCAGGCGAAATAGAAAGAAGCAAGAAAGTTCCACAAACACATGGGCTGGAAAGAACAAGAATTTCCACAACGAGTGATCCTTATACGTCTCCAATATTCACCAACAAGTTCATGAAGATGAACAAGGCACCTTGTGTTACGAGGGGGGTACCGCAGTGGTGGAGGAATGCAGACGAGGTCAATATCTTCTAAGAGTGCCCCCCCAAAAAACCTTTTGGGCCCCGTTTTTTGTAATAGAAAAGAGATTGGGCACCACCGTCACTACCCAGAGAAAGAGAATCAAGGGACTTCAGAAGTATGGGAAAGTTGTTATAAGTCCTCCTTAGACTTCTAGCTTCAACATTAGATCCAAAAGGACGGTGGAACTGGATTCCACCCCAATGTCGAACAGATATTCCAACAGGACTAAGTTGAGATACTTTATATAACTGGAGTATCTCGAGCTTCGAAGAATAAAAAATATCACCGCAATCTGAATCGAATCCGCCAAGCTTTTTTTGAGGCCATTTAAGCAACTTGAATCGACGTATCGTGAGCTCCTCCAAGAGTAATCACACTATTCTTCTGTTTGTATAGCTCCGCAAGAATGTTTGTGTTGAGTGTCTGCTTTGTTACGTCATCGGTAAGTACATAGACCCCATCAAAGGGTCATGCATAGGACAGAGTTGGGAGTGTGTTCTATATAACATCTTTCAATAAGTAATAATAATAATGAATAATAATATCAATAATAAATAATAATAATAATATCGAATAACATAATAATAAATAATAATAATTAATAAATATAATAATAATACTATATACACAATACATAATAATATATAAATACACTTTCCCACAATCCATAGAGCTAAGCACGTATTCATAATATATCAAAATAATAATAATAATTAATAATAATAATAATAGTACTCTTAATTAATAATAACTCCTTGACATTAATAATAATAATCAATCAATACATCATATCAATAATAATAATTCTGTGGCTATGAGGTGAGTAATAAAATAAATTTAATTAACAATATATATCAAAATAATTAAATAATAACTTAATACTTCTTTTCATCTCTATCTTTATTAATAATACATCATCATATATGAATATAAAATAATGAATAATAATAATCACCTACAATATCTCATTTGAGTACATCATTATAACATAGATAATAATATGAAAATATAATAATAATAATAAATAATAATAATAATAATAATAATAATATAAAATGATGAATATAATTGAATGTTCTCAACTTCATAATATTTAGGGACTTATCTACTACTACTACTCACTACTACTACTACCTACTACTACTATACTACTTAAAATAATAAATAATAATATATACTATAAAAATAATATGAATAATAATATTAATAATAATAATC
>JABUQX010008007.1:0-28297 GCA_015478945.1 Trachelipus rathkii
GAGAGAGTTCAAAGAACACAGTGATTCAAATTCACAGTTAAGAATAATGAAATGAAATGTGAACATCGTAGATTCTGCAAGCATGAAGGAATTTAATAGGCTCTCAAGTTTTGCTTAGATATGGAAACTGCCAGCTGACTGGTTTGTTCTGTACATAAGTTTATTGTAGGCCCTTTCAAACTAATCAACATATGCAATTGATTTAAACTTCTGAGTGGACAAGAAAATTTATAAAATTAATTAAATTTATAATATTTAAAATTTTCTAATGGAAATAAATATAAACTTTTTAGAAAATTTTCAATGTAACATATCGGTATCGATTTTTTTCACAAAAATGAAATAAAATGGTGCATACCAGTGGTGCCCAACCCGTAGCTCGCGTACCGTTTTAATGTGGCTCGCGACTTGCGTATTCAGATTCATCACATTTATTAAAAATAAAAGTTATATATATATATATATATATATACAGGGTGTTTACGAAATAAGGGGACAAATTTGGAGGATATTATCTTTGTACCATTACAAGCGTTTTGTCTTAAATAAAGTTACCTGTAAAGTTCCTCATTTAGTAGGTAAATGAGTTAGGAAGGTACAAGATGTATGATGTGAATATTGGGGTTTATGTTCCGTAGATGTGGTTATTATTATTATTATTATTATTATTATTATTATTATTATTATTATTATTATTATTATTATTATTATTATTATTATTATTATTATTATTATTATTATTATTATTATTTTATCATTATTATTTATGATTATTATTAATTATTATTATTATTATTATTATTATTTTATCATTATTATTATGATTATTATTAATATTATTATTAATATTATTATTATTATTATTATTATTATTATTATTATTATTATTATTATTATTATTATTATTATTATTATTATTATTATTATTATTATTATTATTATTATTATTATTATTTTTATTATTATTATATGTTATTATTATTATTATTATTGTTATTATTCTTATTTTTGTTATTATTCTTATTATACTTCTTTGTTATTATTATTCCTGTTCCTATTAGTATTATTACTATTATCATAGTAATATTACTTATCAAATAATTATTGTTATTAAGGCATTAATATTGTTATTGGTAATATTAGGAGTATTATTATGTTCGCATAATTAATTTTGTATATTATTGTTATTGCTTGTATCCGTTTCCGAGTAAATATTGCTCGAATACTATCAACAATATTCCTAGTATTATTCATCCTATCTCTTTAATAAGGTGGTACCTATCAAGCAACCTATAGCAGTGTCCAAAATTAGAGACAGCAATACCCTGTTCTGTAGGTTACTACTTTACGTTGCAGAGTTTCCGTAGCCAACTCGTCACATCTACGGAACATAAACACCAATATTCACATCATACCCCTTGCACCTTTCTAACTCATTTACCTACTAAATGAAGAATTTTACAGGTAACTTTATTTAAGACAAAACGCTTGTAATGGTACAAAGATAATATCCTCCAAATTTGTCCCCCTATTTCGTAAACACCCTGTATATATATATATATATATATATATATATATATATTATATATATATATATAATATATATAATATATATATATATATATATATATATATATATATATATATATATATATATATATATATATATATATATATATATATATATATATATATATGCAGCGATCAATTGTATGCATATGGATTTAGGATTATTTTCTACTTTTATTGTAAAACTGGGAATTTTGAATAGCGACATCTTTATTCTCAAATCAAAAAGAAATATGCTTCGTTGATTGAATCAGATGCCTTTTTGATCGCCTATGTGACAGCTTCGTTTTTGTGTGTGTTCCTCCATTTTATTGCTCCATTTTATGAAGTCAAAGAGGAATTTATTGGCTTTGTAGAACTGAAAGTGCTTGACGCAAAAACGATTGTGAAGGCCATTGACGATTTTGTCACGACCGAAGAACTGGATACTGAGAAATGCGATGTTAGAGCCAGTTGCAAATGCTCTCCAATCCAAGACCTTGGATATCGTCAAAACTTCGCAGCATATTCAACACATTGTGGAAATTGTTAGGAGCCATCGGAAAGATGAAGTAAAAATCACCGATGAAGTGTTAAAAGAAGCTAGTCAAATTCCCGAGCAACTGGGATTTGATCTGAATATATCACGAAGTGTTGGTAGGCAGCAGCATCGCCGCAACTATCCAGCAACAAATCCCACGGAGTTCTGGAGAAGATCCTTAATAATTCCGTATCTGGATTATATAACCTCTTCTTTGGAATTACGGATTTCTACTGAAAATACACCTGCTTATGCATTGACATACCTACATTCTTTCCACATGCTACTCATAACATTCGATGAGTTAAAGGAAAAGAGCTTCATTTTATAGTTTTTACCACTTAGAAGGCATAGAAGAAGAGCTATACTTTGAAACCAAATTTGAAGGACAAGAAACCTAGTAGTGAAGAACTAAAAGATCTTGTTGTCTCCCAAGTCTTAAAGGAGACTGAACCTTTCTTTCCGTCGACGAAAAAAGCTTTGATGATACTACTCGCCCAGCCATGCACCACCAGTACAGTAGAGCGCTCTTTCAGTACTCTGCGAAGAATCAAGACTAGGCTACGAAGTATTATGGAAGACGACAGGTTAAACTGGCTGGCTATGATGAGTGTACACAGAACCCAAGGAAATTACTTATTTAATAATATCAATTTTGCAACTGCTCTATATTGTGGATTTTTCATCATTGCATATTGTATTTGATATTCTATTGTTTTAATAAAATAATTTTTTTTTAAATATTAATCATTTAATTATCCATACAAATGTTTCTAGTTTTATGTCTCTTTCTTATATATATATATATATATATATATATATAAAGCTTTATATAAATATATATATAATATTATATTATATATATTATATATATTTAGTATATTATATATATATATATATATATATTATATATAATATATATATAGGTCAGCATCCCGAAAAGGCCAGGCATGTAACTAAAAAAACTATAACAGGTCACTCGAAAATAAATATCATTTTATTAATCAGGAGACATTTTACCCCGAAATTAAAAAAAAATAAAAAAAATAACGCTTTTTAAAAAATTAAAATTGTTAAAATGTTGAAAAATTTGCAGTTTTTTTGATAAATCAAAGATGCACGCTTAACTCGCCGAGAGCACGCAAAGGTGCAAAATGTTGAATTTTTTTTTTTTTACACTAACCGATACCGCTCGGGTAAAACAAGAAACGATTTGATAGAGTCGGGTTTCGTCGCCTACCGGGGAGCGAGGGGGGACTTCGTCCCCCCTCTGTCCGCTCCGTTGGCTGCGGAACCCCCAAAAAAGGCAACTATAAAAAGAAAAAATAATATTTTCTCCTTTTGTGTAAAAAAGTGGTATTTGGCAACTTTTCTCTCGAGACAATGCAGCTTTCAAGGTCAATTTTAGCGTGCACTGAAGATTTTTACTAATATTAATAAGGAGTTATTAATAAATATTAGAATAAAATAAAATTTTTTTTAAGTTTCTTCGATGAAATTACTTCCTGAAATCAAAAATGTTATTTATTTCCTGTAGATGTTACAGTTTTCTAGTTACATGCCTGAAACTTTTCGGGATGCTGGACATATATTATATATATATATATATATATATATATATATATATATATATATATATATATATATATATATATATATATATATATATATATATAAAAAAAAAAAATTTTTAGAGCTGCCCCCCACCTAGCTTGGAAGCTGACGACGCCCATGCATATACCAAAATTTACCTTATCTATAAGTTGGTGCACCTTTAAAAAAACCCTTTCCTTCTCCGAGAAGAAGAATAACATAAAAGTTGTAAACAACGTTGCCAGTTTAAAATGAAATCTACAGAAAAATCTGTAGAAGATGCCAGGCCTGTGACATTTATATTTACTATGCAATTATGATGGTAGTTTTTACGGAAATTAAATTAAAATTTATCATTTTCCAATATGATTTATTTCTTTTTATCAAATTTATTTGTAAATAAGGTTATATGCAGTTATTTTATATATATATATATATATATATATATATATATATATATAAGAAAACCAAAATATATATATATATATTATATATATATATATATATATATAATATATATTATATTATATATATATATATATATATATATATATATAAATATATATTATATATATATATATATATATATATATATATATATATATTTAAGATGGCGAAGGCGTAAAGAAAACCAAAAAGCGTAACTAGACATAAAAGATAGAAACGGAGAGATTCTTGTGAGACCGGAAGAAAGAAATGATAGATGGACCGAATACTATGAAGATCTGCTAAATGTAGAATACAGAGAACAAGAGGAAGAAGCTGCAGATCAGACAAGGGAGGAGGAAGAGGAGGATGAAGGCGGAGAGATAACGGTGGAGGAATATGAAGAGGCTATAAAAAGGATGAAGAAGGGTAAAGCTCCAGGAGAGGATGTAGTGGCTGTGGAGTTGGTGGAGGAGGGAGGAGAGGAGCTGAAAGGGAGAATCATCAGTTTGATGAACAAGTGTTGGAGAGAGGGAAAGGTGCCGGAAATGTGGGGCAAAGCAATAATAATAATACCGATATATATAGATAAAGGAGATGCTGGAAGCTGTAATAATTATAGGGGTATCTCACTGATGGATCATCTGACGAAAATATACGAAAGAATATTGGAGAGGAGGTTGAGAGAGAAGGTAGAGCCGAGACTCGGAGAAGAACAGTACGGGTATAGAAGGGGAAGAGGAACGACTGACCTCTTATTCACACTGAGAATGGTATCGGAGAAGATGCTGGAATATGGCAAGAGATTCTTTGTAGCCTTCATTGATCTCCAAAAGGCATTCGATTCGGTGCCAAGGAAAAAGCTCTGGAGAGCTATGGAGAGGAATTATGGAGTGAAGGGTAGATTAAAGAAGGCGATAGAAAGTATGTATGAGAAATGCAGCTGTAATGTTAGAACGGAGTGCGAGAACGATAGATGGTTTGAGGTGAAAAAAGAAATGAAGCAGAGAAGTGTTTTATCGCCACTGTTGTTTATATTATATTTAGACGTGGTGATAAGGAAAGTGAAAGAAAGACTGGGAGAATTTGAAGGGGACATAATGGCATATGCGGACGATCTGGCATGTTGGAGCGAGAGAGAGGAGGCGATTCGAGATGTGGTGGAGTTGTTTGCGGAGGAGTTGGAGGAAGCAGGGATGAAGCTAGATGAACATACAGAAGACAGAGATATTAACAGTAACCGGAGGAAAGGAGGAGGGGATGAGAATGATGGTGAGAGAGGAGGAGGTGAAGGCGGTAAATACCTGCAATTATCTCGAAGGATGTTTTAACAGAAGGGGAGGAAGTGGGGAAAGAGATTACGTGAAGAATGGAAAAGTATGGATTAGTTATGAAAGCGGTATACCCCATGATGAAAGACAGAAACATCAGAATAAAGGTTAAAAAAGTGATTGCGAAACTCTCCAGAAATTCAAGAGCCGTATGCGTCGAATAAGATCACATCGTACCGTTTTCCTCCTGCATCATGACAATGCTCGACCACATTGCAGTGCCCAAATGCTTAAACTTCTAGGTCAAAAATCATCCACCCTACAGTCCTGATCTGGTCCCCAGTAATTTTAACTAATTTTCAAAGTTGAAGGAGAGTCTCCAAGGAGTGAGGTTTGGTCCAGATGATAAGGTAAAGAGAGCGGTGTTAGACTGGTTTCGGTAAACGGTTCAAGACTTTTTTCAACCAGTTTTGAGAAGTGGGTTAAACGTTTGCAGAAATGTATTGACGTTCGAGATTATGTAAAAAAAAAATGTACATGCTCATTGAATAAACCTTTGACATTTTCTCAGTCTTTGTTTCATTACCTATCTCTGCAGTGTAATAGATTTTACAGCAGAATAAGCGTTACTTTTCAGCCCGAACTAGTGTGTGTAATGATAGAGTTGCATGCAAATACCAGAAATTTACCATATAATTTCTGTTGTTACGCAAAAGATGCAATGATATTGTCTCGTTTGTTCTTCTATTAATTCGGCAAAAGGGCAGTAGCGGACCTGTAAATGCTTCCCTTCTTCTATTTACCGAATGATTTTATTGTTCAGCAAAACTTCATAGGAAATTAATCGACAAGTTCATTAACACTCAAAGAAAGCTTGCTACCCTTTGTTCAATCTTACTACTAGAAATCTTTATTCTCTTACTAAAATAAATACTATTCGAAATCTTGCTCTACTTATTCCTGTACGTTTTGAATATCTAACGTTTTTATTGATAAAGCCAATAATTTTTGCTTCCTGTTCTAATAGCTCTATCCTAGATGATTCCTCTTAGCTTTTCCAGTCTCCCTCCTAAGATTTATGAGAAATTGCACCTCCCCTTAAGAGTGTGTGCTTCCAGGATGGGGATGAATCTTTTTAATTTCGATCCCTCTCTATGTTAGGTAGTCACAATTTTAACTACTTTTAAAATAAACTACAATAAAAAGTGAAACATCCTTTGCAACTATTCTCGGAAACCCCTCGTTAGAAATTTTACCTCTTTTGCATCAACACTTACATGTGAAACTCTTTTAACCAGCTTTTTAATTTTTATTAATCTCCCTCGCTGTAAGTTAAGCGGTCGTCTTTTCTCACTGAATGGTTTTCATGTAGGGGTATGTGTGGTTTGCTTTGTCTTTTAAATCAATAAACAGTCCTTGTTTTTAAATTAAAAAATTATTGAAATATTTTTTTCAACATTGGCTTAAATAATATATATTATATATATATATATATATATTATATATATATATAAATATTATATATATATATATATATATATAATATATAAAATATTATATAATATATATATATATATATATATATAATGATATATAGATATATATTATAATATATATATATTAAATCGTTGGTAAATGTAAAGACTAAGTCATGGAGTGCGCTAGGTCTTGCATGAGGGCTATGTTGTACCCGGTTATTGTATAGATGAGACTATGTCTGGAATAAAAGAAAGACTAATTTCAATGGTTCAGATGGACAATCTTAGGGCGTGCTAGGTGTGATGAAAGTGGGTAAACAGAGAATAAATCGAAAAGTATGTTGAGCATTTTTTCAGTGGAATAGGATGAAAGATAGGGGTTGGTTAAGCGGATGTATAGGTGAGTGTGTGAACCGACCGAGGGAGACCGAAGGAAAAGTGGATTTAGTCAGTAAAAGAATGCCTAAGAGAGAAATCTGAGTTTGGCAGAGGCAGAAGAAAGGTGCATAATAGGATAGAGAATGGCGGGGTGTTGTAATGGGGTATGGTTGTGGCCAACCTGGGCCAGAGAATGAACCACACTGACGATTTACCATAGTGAGATTCCGTCGCGGTCCGTGAAGCTCTAGAGTGGATTTTCTGATTGCGACGAGTTTTACAATTAAGCTACAGAGGGGGCGTAAGCTGGCTTTTCTTTCGACTTTGCATATTCTCCTACGCTTTTTCTTTTCCGATGCATGTAACGCACCTACTCCCATCTTGGGAAAAAAAGAGTCTGAATATTATATATATAGATATATATATATATATATATAATATATATAGTATATATAATATATATATATATATATATATATATATATATTATTATATATATAATATATAATATATATATATATATATATAATATATATAATATAATATATCTGAAGTTATGTTGATGATGAACAGCTGAAACCAAGTGTCTGATTTTTAAATTATTTAGGATATATGTTAAAAGATAAGGAACGATGTGCAGTTGTATAGGAAAGTGTGAAATGCAGAAGGTGCTGGCAATTAAATCATTGGAAGAAAAGACTAATGTTTATTCTATTTACACAAATCTTTTATATTTTTTTTATTTTAAACATTAAAAATGTTTAATGGAATAATAAGTTTATTTCTATTTATTCTATTTACACAAATCTTTTATATTTTTTTTATTTTAAACATTAAAAATGTTTAATGGAATAATAAGTTTATTTCTATTTATTCTATTTACACAAATCTTTTATATTTTTTTTATTTTAAACATTAAAAATGTTTAATGGAATAATAAGTTTATTTCTATTTATTCTATTTACACAAATCTTTTATATTTTTTTTATTTTAAACATTAAAAATGTTTAATGGAATAATAAGTTTATTTCTATTTATTCTATTTACACAAATCTTTTATATTTTTTTTATTTTAAACATTAAAAATGTTTAATGGAATAATAAGTTTATTTCTATTTATTCTATTTACACAAATCTTTTATATTTTTTTTATTTTAAACATTAAAAATGTTTAATGGAATAATAAGTTTATTTCTATTTATTCTATTTACACAAATCTTTTATATTTTTTTTATTTTAAACATTAAAAATGTTTAATGGAATAATAAGTTTATTTCTATTTATTCTATTTACACAAATCTTTTATATTTTTTTTATTTTAAACATTAAAAATGTTTAATGGAATAATAAGTTTATTTCTATTTATTCTATTTACACAAATCTTTTATATTTTTTTTATTTTAAACATTAAAAATGTTTAATGGAATAATAAGTTTATTTCTATTTATTCTATTTACACAAATCTTTTATATTTTTTTTATTTTAAACATTAAAAATGTTTAATGGAATAATAAGTTTATTTCTATTTATTCTATTTACACAAATCTTTTATATTTTTTTTATTTTAAACATTAAAAATGTTTAATGGAATAATAAGTTTATTTCTATTTATTCTATTTACACAAATCTTTTATATTTTTTTTATTTTAATAATAAATTTTGAGGAACTATTATATACACCTATTCTATCATTCTATTATATACACTTATTCTATCATTCCTTTTTCGATCACCTATTCAACAATTTAAGTCGCCCAATACATTCAACCTAAAACTCCCACTCACCCAGTCGAAAACATCATTCAGATTATTACAAAAAGTCACCTTCTCCTCAACATCCTCCACAGATAGACTATATGTTACAACCACACATACCTTGACCTATTCAAACTTAAAATTCAACACTAGAATTCTAGTACCCACACAAACAAAATCCCCCATAGCTCTATGACACAGGTCACTGATCAGAATTGCAACTCATCCTTTCCCCTTCACGTCACACCACTCGTCTTCAACGCTTCCTTCATGTTTGTTTAATACAGCTAGTAAATCAAATTACCCTAATAAATACATCCATCACCTCTCTCTTATTATAATTTCTTTAACATTCAATGTTCCCAGACAATTGCATACAATATTTATAATATATATATATATAATATATATATATATATATATATATATATATATATATATATATATATATATATATATATATATATATATATATTATATATATTTTATATTATATATATATATATATATATATATAATAATAATAATTAATAATAAATAAATAATATATTTTTTTCTTTTGAGTTGAAGTACAGGGATCTCCACCAGCACACGAATAAGGGCTAGGACCGTGTAGCAAACAAACACAGGGAGAATCCTAACGAAACGAAAGAGAACAAGGCTGAGATGGTTTGATCTATACAAAGATGTTCGTCCAAGAGGAAGGCAAAAATACGATCACTACGAAAATGAGATGATTCGGACAAGATGTGCTGAAGCCGATGCTGAAGAGGTATAGCTAGCACGTCAGGAAAGAACTTGCTTCGAAGGGTCGAGATGGCAACGCAATCCACCAAGAGATGAACTACAGTGAGAGGAAAACTGGAGGAACAAAATTGGCAGGTCGGGAGAACCCACCCCCCGAGACATAAGAAATCCATGGGTGAGATTTGTATGACCCAAGACGCAAACGAGCCCGGACCACCTCCACTAGGAGACTCTTCCGAGAAAATGAAGACTACCGGCCAAGGACGGGTTTGACATTCCAAAGTTTGGCGCCACATCTCGCTCCGCGACCGCAGACTACCAGCCAGAGAGAAGCCCCACGCAAAGAGATGGAGAATTCTGTAGCAGGAAAGACCAGGCGCACATGGAGGAGAAAGTAACGGGCACGTCGACACCGTGTGTGCAGCGCCTGCTTGCTCCCCAGTCGCCCGTTCGTTCCAGAACACCCACAGGAGAGCGAACCCAAAGAACTTATTTAAGAATAATAATAATAATAATAATAATATAATAAAATAATAATAATTAATAATAATAATCAATCAAAATCAAAAATATTTTTAATAATAATAATAATAATAATCAATCAAAATCAAAAAATTTTAAACTCACTATTTAGTAACATGGTTTGTTTACTTATTGTTATTAACAAAAAATAAATAGATGAGAAAAGGGCTACTAGGGGACTTTCGTCCATTGAGCCCAAAATAATAGTAATAAAGCAAAAATATTTGACAAGAATTACAATAAAACAATAAAAGTAATAATAATAGTAATAATAATAATAAATAATAATAACAATAATAATAATAATAAAAATAATAATTATAAATAATAATAACAATAATATTAATAAAAAAAATTTTTTTGTTTTTGAGTGAATGTACAGGGATCACCACAGCACACAAGAATGCGGCTAGACCGTGTTAGCAAACTAACGACAGGGGAAATCCCTAACGAAACGAAAGATGAACAAGGCTGAAATGGTTAGATTTATATAAGATGTTCAGTTCCAAGAGGAAGGTAAAAATACGATCACTACGAAAATGAGATGATTCGGATAAGATGTGCTGAAGGCGATGCTGAAGAGGTATAGTTAGCACGTCAGGAAAGAAACTTGCTTCGAAGGGTCGAGATGGCAACGCAATCCACAGAGATGAACGACAGTGAGAGGAAAACTGGAGGAACAAAATTGGCAGGTCGGGAGAACCCCCCGCGACATAAGAAATCCATGGGTGATTTGTATGGACCCAAACGCAACGACCAGACCAACCTCCAGGAGGCGACTCTTCCGAGAAAAATGAAGACACCGACCAAGGACGGGTTGACATGCCGAACTCACTCTCTCCTCACCGCCACTACCCTGTACGCCCCCAGAGGGAAAGCCCCGACGCAAAAGAGGAAAAATCCGTGAGAGGAAAGCACCAGGCGCACAGCAGTAGGAAGGTAACAGTCAATCGACACCTGTGTGCAGCCGCCTGTTTGGCCTCCCCATCAGCCCGTTCGTGGCCAGGAACACCCCACATGGGAAGGAACCCAACAGAACTCAATTTGTAGTGCTGCGCTGGGTAACAAGCAGAGGGACTGTTGAATAGCACAGACCAACGGGTTACGGGTTGACCGGTCAAGCAACGACTGTAGAGCGCTCCGAGATTCCGAAAAGATGGTATAATTACCACCACGGGCGAAGGTACTGATCCGGTTCACCGCCATGGACATTGCTATTAGTTCAGCTGAAAAAACAGACAAATATGGCGGAAGGGTATGGGATACAGTGATGTCCGGAAACACAGCTGAAGCTCCCACCCCTTCCTCCGTCTTTGAACCATCGGTGTAAATCGCTTTAGAGTCGCTATGGACCTCGCGCTGAGACACAAAGAATCCTCAACCGCACGGACCGTGTGCCTCCGACTATTCAAAACCTGGATCCCACTGCAAAGGCAGGAGCGAGAGACCACTGGTGAACGGGTTGAGCAAAACCATATTGCAGGACCGCTCGGCTGAGAAGACCAACAACAATAATAATTTAATAATAAGTAATAATGATAATAAAGCAGTCATAAAAATATTTTTTATATAAGGCGAATAATCATAATAATTAGACATAATAAATAATCTTTAATAATAATAATCATAATAATAATCAAATTAATAAATAATACTCATAAAAAAAATAATAAAATAATAAAATAACAATAAAAATAATTAATAATAATAATAATAATAATAATAATAATAATATGATAATTAATAAAATATAATTATAATAATAATAATAATAATAATAATAATAATAATAATAATAATAATAATAATAATAATAATAATAATAATAATAATAATAATAATAATAATAAAAAGAAAAATAAAAAAAATAATAATAATAATAATAATAATAATAATAATAATAAAATAAAAAATAATAAAATAATAATAAAATAATAATAAAAATAATAATAATAATAAAGATATAATAATAATAGCAATAATAATAATAATAATAAAAGCAATAATATAATAATAATAATAATAATAATAATAATTAATAAAACTAATGCAAATTCTGCAACCGAAATATGTAAGAATGATAGCACAACACTAAAGCATAAACAAATAATGAAGAGAACATTAATAATTATATCAATACTATACAAAATGGTATTAAATATAATACTACTACTACTACTACTACTAATAATAATAATAATAATAATAATGACGATAATAATAAAAATAATAATAATTAAAATAATAAAGAAAATAATAATAATAAAAGTAAAAATAAAAATAACCATCTTACCTAAATAAAATCTTATTCCGAGCAACCAAGAAATATTTTTAAAATAATATATTACATAATAATAATAATAATATAATAATAATAATAATAATAATAATAATAATAGTTTATTTCTATTAATTCAAAAAAAACTTTAGTTTCTTTGTTTTATCAGAAACTTTTGAAAAGTTAATATCATTATAAAACTTCAAGCTATAATATATCCTAATGTTTACAAATTTCCGTAATGCAAAATTTTCTACTCTTGGTGAACAAAAATTATAATTGAGCTCTTTTAACTTATTTGCTAAGTAAGTTGTTATATTATTGTTCATGCATACAACATTAAATTCTTTACAAAATATTGCTTCACAAGCTTTAAAAAAAGAAAAAAAATTATTTGAACAAAAAGTTAAACCCTGATCAGCCGGTAAATGCTCATACTGTTTAATTTGCAAAAACATATTTTCTCTAATTTCTTCATTGAAAGAAGTTAGGTCACACACTGAACACACTTTTTCTTTATGAAAATGTAATATTTTTTTGGCGAGAAGTCCACAAACATACCTCATGCCATTAACTTCCTCAAAATTATCTAGGTTTGTCAAAGGGAAAGTAACATTGTAAGAATGATCTAAACTAAAAACACTTTACGGTGCCCCATGCATGATTCATTTTCCGCGTAAACATGCTGAAGAAAAAAATTGTGTGGCAGGACATAGCTAGTATCACAGGTTGGGATTTCAAGCAAAGCGACAAAGATAGAATATTAGTAATTAATGTACTAGCCTCGCGGGAAACAAACCTATCTCAAACGGAGTACTCATACTATTTGAGTGATGAGTCATTCTGCCTGTTATCTGCTTCCAGTATAAGACCGAGCATTCACTATTCAAAAGTCGTCAACTATTCCACAAACAATAAAGAGACGTTGAAGAGCGTGATATTTTTGCAATGACAGAACTCTGAGTAGAGTATGCGTATTGTAATTTAATATGAAAAATTTAGAAATTATACATGAGGCATTTCTCTGGTTATGAGAAGCACTGAATTAAGCCAGTTAAGATAGACGCTAGAGAGATACACTCCTTTTTTGTGTTTACTAGAGAACTCTTCCTCACAATTAACAAGCGTGAATAAGACTCATTTAACTTTAGATACCTCATATTTCAATTTTTTAATTATGACCTCACTCCACAAATTGATAATCCACACAATTTTTCTATGAGATAAGAGGATTTACCACCATAAAACTTGACAGATTTACAAACTGTCTTCAATCTTGTGGAATGAAATAATTGTGTGTTGTCCTTAATTAAACAGGAAAAAGAGATTATAGTGTAAAAGTTCTACATGAGAGAATCAAATAAGTACTTTTAAATTACATTTGAATTATATAAAATCCTACACATCAGTGCGTCAAACATGATTTGTTTTAATCAACCTACGTATCATATCTACCATTAACCGCAACAATATTGCACTCACAAGTGACCTCTGTCACACAGAGTGATGTTTCCAGCGCAGGTTTACTATATGCGTTAGAGGACAATTATCTGATACTAGTTTAAGCAATCTCAAATTGTGCATAATCTTATCAAAGAACATAAATGCTGTGCGATCCTTTCTGTTTGTTAGAGAGTGAGAGTATATATTTTTTATTTAACCATATCTCATGTATATTAGTAGAAAAAATAGATATAATTTGAAGCAAATGAAGAAATTACCCAATAACTACAAATGACACTATATCATAACTAATGATATGCTCAGGCAACATATTTCACATGTTATGTCCATAAAAGTGCCAGACGGCAATTACAAAAATAAACTATTTATCTTTAGTCCCAATATAGTGTGAACTGATCGTATGGGAATAATATGACAAAATGAATTTTTTATTCTTTTTCAATTTTGTCTATAAATATAGAATATAAAGCTTCAGCTTGTACCTAAAGTTTATTATAATATAATATAAGGAAGAATTGTACTAGCTTATGGTGTTAGTAATGCACACACTTTAATAGCCCATATTTCATCCATAATATTTATATAAAAGACTAATTATTAGAGCAAAGGTTTCAAAATGTATTTAAATTTAACATACCACCTAGAAACTATAAAAACTTAATCCAATTATACGGTAGCGTGTAAAAATATTCCCACTTTAGATTATATCCTTACTTACATAAATATACTAATAGTGCTTGAGATGCTGCATAGACAAATTATCCTTCACGTTCAGTTCCCAAAATTCTTACTAAAACCCACAGCTATATACTCAGCCCCGAGACTTTAAACAATAAAATTTTCTTAAGTGATTTCATCCAATAGTAAGACACCATTCTAATCCATTCCATTGCAATTATTTTTAACAAATCGTTACTTTATGTATAAATAACTAGATAGATGAAAAACTCACTGTATAGGTTTACAGATAAGTAATTGCTACGAAGAAATATCGTATAACTAAATGTGATCAAAGACGTTATAATTTTAAAGCATTTTTCTAAGAAGTTTATAAGCTTTCGGGGATTTCAGGTATAAAGGTAAGCATAAGTTCTTCATTGTTTCAGTCCACTTCTGTTTTTTATTAAGTTGGGAGTTGAGCAGTTCTGTCAGGAAAAGAGGTAAATGTTTGCCGCAGAACTCAATTACATCTTTTTTGGTTACACTTTTCTTTTGAAGTTTTCTCTCCTTTAATTTTAAATGTAAAAATTTATTTCTCTTCTTTAAATACCTATTGTGGCAAGTTTTTTGATGGATCAATTTTTTTAGCCGAATCTTCCTTGGCGTTCTGTCGTTGTTATTAAAAGCATTGTGTGCCAACTATTATTCGGAAAAAATTGCATACTTTTCGCCGTCAGCTGATACTGGGAACACTGAAGGCACAAGGCATAGTCGAATCGTTGAGATATCTGCGGAAAGCGAAAGTATATATATAGATTAACTATATATTATATATATATATATATAATATTAGATATAATATAACTATATATTATAGTAGATTTAGTATATTCTGATATAATATATACGATAATGGTTATGATATAATTTCTTCATCCTCCTTTTCTCACCAAGACTGGGTCGGTAAGGTGCGTTGACGTGCATCAAAAAAATAAAAAAGCACAAAGAGCACAGAGGACATAAAAGGTCGAAAAGACAAGTCCCACCTCGTATGTCCTTCCACCTTCTGTACCATTTAAATAGTGTGAACTGCGTCGCGAGTCAGAAAATCCACCCCTAGAGCTTCATGTGGCCACGACGGACCATCACTATGGTAAATCGTCAATAAGGGTTCATTCCCTTGCCCAGGTGGGCCCACAAACCATACCCCCTTCACAAACCCCCCCATTCGCTCCTATCATACACCTCTTCTCGCCTCGCCCAAACTCACATTCTCTTCTCCAGACATTCCTTTATGACTCAATCATTTTTTCTTCGGTCTCCCCGCCGGTCGGTTCCCAACACACTCGCCACTATACATCCCCTTAACAAACCTATCATCCATCCTTTCACATGACCAAACCATCTCAATATATTTCATCTATTCTCTCATTTACCCCTTTATTCCCACATTTTGTTTTTTTGTTGTTTTTGTTTAGTGGTACAGAGCCCACACGCTCACAAAGCGGCCACACTGGGTTGAAAAAATCAACACCAAACGTCAAATGAATATTTAAATAGAGAAGGAATATTCAAATCAATTAAAAAAAAAAAAAATCAAACAGAAAGGTAATCCTGCATTATAAAGTTCTAGTATTACGTAACAAAATAAAATATTATGAAGAATATTCACTTCTTAGAAAACAAGGAAATAAGTTACTACTAAATGGGAAGATTCAGATAAGATATGGATAATCTTTTGGAAGGGTTATGGGATCGTCAATAGTTAGTAAAATGACGCGGCAATAGGTCCAGCTGGGGAACAATCAATGAAGATATGGCGAACAGATGGCGGGGTAACTACGGCAAAATTGCAAATGGGAGGGGGGTTCCGTGACATATAGTGACTGTGATATTGGTGTGGCCAATACCGAGGCGTGCAAGTATCACCTCGTGTAAGCGCTTCGTCGGTGGAGGAAGACCACTCCCCGATTAACGGCTTTATATTTCTAAGTTTCGTTCCTCTCTGATCATTCGTCCAGCGTTCTTGCCAATAAGATCGAAAAACCTTGTCGGAGACCAGTCAACACCAATTGATCCGGCTGTAACCTTGCGCTCGAAAGACATCATATAGCACTTGGAACAGAACTTCCAAAGAGGAGGTGGCATTTGGCCTCTCTGTCAGCGATTTCATTGCCAGTTACCCCACATGAGAGGGTCCAACATTAAAAGTAATTGTTTCTTGCGGTACATGGAGCAGCGAAGAAATGCTGCACAGCAGATTACCATTGTGTTTTTAGAATAGGTTTAAGCGCTTGTAGCGCGCTGAGCGAATCTGAATAAATGACATAAGAGTGATCTTTGTTAAGGATTAGAATTTGAGAAAGCGCAATCATTATAGCCATTAATTCTGCTGGGAAAATTGAAGCATGAGGGGGGGAGGGTATGGGAAAGGTTGCGATCAGGAAAGACAGCATATGCGCCCACACTGTTCCCAGTTTTAGAGCCATCAATAAATACTGGAGTAAACTCATCATGAACTACGGACTGAGACAGGAATGATGCCTTTAACAAGGCAGCAGAATGGCTAAATTTGGAAAGAGAGGTTAGAGCCAAGCAAATGGTGGGAGCGGGGAATAACCAAGGTGTGTATCCTTCATCGTCTGAGAAAGGCAGCACCTTTGTAATGCGGATGTTAAGGAATTTAGAGTTATTGAGAGCGTGTTCGCAAATTGGCCAGTAATAAGTATGATCGAGGCACCTCCTGCCAGAATCTGTGTTTAGAGCAACGGTATTGGTTTGAAAGACGATAAAAACGTACACAATGATTGTACTCTCTTCGAATGGAGAGAAGTGGCTATCACATTGGCTTCAAATTCGATAGGCTTACCCGGGGACGATCGGAAGCTTCCAGTGGATGATACGGATCGCCTCTTATTGTAGGATCCACAGATGCAGTAAGAAGGGAGATTGACCATATACTAACACAGCCATAGTCAAGCTTCGATCGAACTAGGCGCGAGCGATATATAGACGTAAAAAGGACTTGCGATCAGCGCCCCCAAGATTTTGAGACGAGATGACGTAATACGTCAAGCGCGCGATGACAAGTTGTTTTCAGGGTAATGTGCAGTGCATATGTTAAGTGGTCATCTAGAATGCGTGTCCTAGAAATTTGACCTGTGAAAGTAATAGAATGGCAGTGAACCGCTATAAGGTGTGGTTCGCTGGCATGAAAGGGTGGCAAGTGTCTTCGATTCCCCTTTTTTCTTAAAAAACACTGCTGAGGTTTTGGTGGGAAAAAAGCCATGGGAGTTACCCCACTGTGAAATATTCTCAATAGCTATTGAAGTGCCGCTTCGAGGAAAAAGCGCAGCTTGCACCGGCTATGTATAGTGATCGCAATGTGTAATACACTGGTGGAATGATATGTCTGCTGACATTCCTGGAAGGGCTACAGCATTGGAGTAAGCAAATGAGAGAACGACTGTTAGGGCTAGGGCACCTTTGCGATTGTCCGGCCGTTGGGGTTCACCTAGGGCGTGTTCGGGTTTGCTGGTCGACGATCGATGAACTTTTGCAAAGACCCTCAGTGTTAGAAGGAGGAAGCAAAGAAGGTAACCAGGCTCTAGAAGTAGTAAGGATCCGTTGGTAGGGTCAGGCGGTACCTGACAGATGGTAATTGTTGTTGATGTTGTTTGGCTCACCTCCTTGCTTTAAACACGTTATATCATTTAATTAAAGGCTTTTCCATAAAAAATTTTTTAACACAAACTTCGTCTCCATGAATGAATAGCTATAACAATAAACAAATGAGACATAAAACGTAAATAACAGGATGACTGAAGGGCCTTTATTTCATAAGGAGGGTAATCCTTCTCTCAACAGCAAGTCTTCAGTCCAGAGACCCACCACAACCACCCCGACCCAACCCCGTTATAGGGGCTGGGATGTGGCCTCGGAATCTCCCCAGAACTCTACTGTGAGTTGACCCACCCGCGTACCACACGCACCTATATATCTTTGTATCTCACGTAAAAGCCCGAGATTATGATACACACAAAAGTGCAGAACAAGCCTCCCTCAGGTTAGCCAAGGCTCAGGTTCCCTATAATTGCGTCCCGTTTCAGAGGTGAGCGTAAATGACCGGTTTTTCAACTATACTCTCATCCACGGGAGAAGTGTTGGAGGAACTGTTAAACCATGCGGGAAGATTCACGGATAGCCATGGCTGTGCATGGGAAAAGAGTGCGAGTTGGCAACCTTTATCACAAATGAAATAAGGACACTCTCATGAGATGTGGGAATTTAAAAAAAAAAAAGATTATAGGTATTATCGCATCATTCTAAGGTACACTCTGAGCTAAAGTCCTGCCCAGTTATCACCGCTCTCTATACCAAGAGATATTTTGATCCAGTGAGCAGGGCCCACCAGTGCCCAACATAATCAAGCAATACATGCAGAGCGTGAGAACTATAAAGTCGATATGTAATTATAGATCACTACTATGAAATACCAGCTATCTATATAGTCAGTAACGCTGAGTCACTATAAATAATAATAAATTTCACATACGACCAATATACTGATTATAGCTTCAATCTATAGTATGTAGCTAATATATATATATATATATATATAGCAACAGATACTACTGCTGTGTATAATATTATATGATAATTTATTTTTATGATCTCTTCAATATGATAGTAGGTTATCATTTAAATAAACTATATGTTTTGACATTAACCATACTCCTATTTACACATACCTCGTATAAGACTAACGCACGAGATATTAATATTCATTGTTCTATTCTGCCGATATTATGACTAACCTCTTCAACTTATCCACTTCACACACGTCTTGTTCGCCCTAGAGTGAAGAATACTATTCCAATTCTTGTTTCATCAACTGATACAACTATCTACCTAACTTCACTACAATATACTCCTTTATAAGATACCATGTGTACATCATTACTCACATATCTAGCAAATTATCACACTTAGTTTCAAATGTTGTGAGTATTTTATTTTATCTCACAGTCTTTGGATTTAATCCTGGTTTGAGAGCCAACGACAAAGCTTCAGAGCTAATCAAATAATCAGTGTTAGATATTATAATGTCGAAAGCAATATATAAGTAAGAGATTATTTTAGAAATCTTTCCGATATATTTTAGAGAAATATGTATACTTATATTTATATTACCTTATTTTGGTTAGAGTAGCGGACTCCATTGCTTCGGGTTGTATAGCATTTTGTGTGTCATGATTGTCACTGTCTATGATATCATTGTATATTATATATTATCTATAACTATATTATATATAAGGAAGTAATAAATTGTATTTAGGTTTTATGGATTTGCCACAGGCGTACGATATATGATAGAGGTAATAGGGAAGCGTTATGGCAGTTGTTAGTGATATTGATCTGATGGTTGGTGGCTAGGCTTTCTGTAATGAATCCAAAGTTGTATGACATAGTGACGCGGTGTGTAAGATAATAATGGCATTCAATGGTTGCATTGGTTTAGATTAATTAGCCGCCGTAGTAGGAGACAGGGTTGGTGTTATGTTCTCCTTGTTATTTCATTTATGATGGAGGGTTATGAAAAGAATTCGAGTGGGTGGATTGGCAGAACACGGTGGGTGTGTCACGGATATGGTGTGAGTGAGATGAGGATATGAGCGGGAGGTCTTTAGAATACCTAATTATTATGCGTGTGTTCATGATTTGTTGTATTTCTGTGTGGCGAAATCTTAAGAGACGGATTTTATATGTAGAGATGTTTATGATAGATTGCAGGGTGTGTAAAAGTGGTATGCTCTCGAAAGTATAACGCGAAAATAGACGTGAGTTAAGTTCTATGTTTGTGAAGTAGGACACTCACTCTCAGCTGAGATGTGTATGTAGATTCGTGAGTCAGTCCTAGAACCAGTGTGTCTTGATTTAACAATAATTTTGTTGTTATATGTTGGATGAAGAGGGGACGACGAGTTGCTAGTAGTGTCGTATGGATATAGCTTGGCGTGATACACCCAGAATAGGCGCACCCAGAAAGTAAAAGTGGCTTGGCCCGTGCAATTAAATCGTTGGTGATGTAAAAGGACTAAGTCTTGAGTGCGCTAGGGCTTACATGAGGGTATTTCGCTTCACCTGCTGTATATTGGATGTATGAAGTGGAGACAATGTCTTCGGCCAAAAGAAATGTCATAGATCCTACACTCAATGTTTCCAGATGGACTCAATTCCTTTAGGGGTTGGTAAGGTGTGAGGAAGTAATATAAAGTGATGATGAATTGATGAAATTATGCGTATTAGAGATGTATAGGTGTCGTGATGTGTTAGCAAAGGAGGTAATAAGGCACAAATAAAGATGTTGAGTATTGGTATTATGTCAATGTGGTATGGAATTGATGAAAGTCGGTTGTAAGCGTGATAGTGGAGAGTGTGTTGGAACCGACCGCTGGGAGCAGGAGACGATATATCGAGATGAAAACTAATTCTCGTCGAGAGGATGAGAAATGTGAGCCTTGGCATAGCTGAGTCAGTAAGTGGTGTGTCATGATAGGATTACGAGTAAATAGCGGGGTTTTTGTAATGGAGGGCGGGACAATCTGTGTGACCCCACTTGAGGGGCCAGTTTCAATGAACCACGTACATGGACGAGTTTACCATAGTGAGGTGCGTCTTTTTTGGTCCCATGATGCTCTAGCGTGTGGATTTTTTCTGTGCTGTCGAGCTCTCACTAATTATGGTACTAGGGGCTCAGGGTAAAGGCTTCGCTGCTTTCTTTTCGATCGTTTTGATCAATTGTCTCCTTCACTGCTTTTCTTATACGCGTGGATGTCTGTATTACAGGCACCTTTACCCCCAATTCTTGCGTTGACGGCAATAGAGACGTGGAAGAAATAGAAGGTACAAGAATCCTGTTAGCAAGAGTAGATATATGAGTATTTGAGAAAAGTTTTTTTCTGTCTATTATATATATTGAGTACAATAATTTGTTATACGTTATAATATAAGGAATATATAATAGTATATATTATAGATTAGTGCTAGTAGTATATCATATATATATATTCTGTTATAGGTCGATTTCTTTGATATAAGTACCTTATATATATATTGTGAATTAAAGTTTCTTAAACTTGTATAAGCAGCGTAGCAGTTTAAATCATGTTTGCCATTAATAACTCTATATAGAATGAGAGCCAAGCTCAAGCATTTATGATATTCTTACGATTGTAACCCCTAGCTGAGAAAGGTGGATAAATGCAAAAGAAACCACAAATAAGTAGAATAACGTTGTAAGATTGAATCTAACAATAGTAAAATATAGAAAATATTACTCAAGTGGAAAGAATTTTAGTGAAAATGCGTGATTTTGGTCAAAACAATTGCCTCACAGGAAATAGATATGACTACTGAAAAAAATCCGTCAAGAGCTTTTCAAAAATAGCCCAGTTGTATAGACACTATCGCAATCAAATAATCACCAGACTAAAGATCTTCCCGACTAGGGAGAAGACAGAAAAATTTCTATGAGAACCCTACTCTATGTAGAACCTTACCAAATCAAAATCTTAAAAATACTATTTCACAATCATTGTATCAAACATAACGTACAACATTAGTGAGAGATATTTTACATACCCAAAATAATTATAAGTTTGCACACATAAAATTACATTGCTCAAATTATTCCAAATTTCACACTTACTGGGTTTCAAATGAGTATTATTTGCATCCACAGTCCTGTGTTGTAATTCTGGGTTTGAAAGCCACTGTACACAAGGCTCATTTGCATAATATCATATAATATTATATATTATATTATATGTATATTACTATTATATATTATTATATATAGGTTTAATTATATAGTGTGAGTTGGAATATTTATATAGATAATATAATATATATATATATAATATATATATACTATATATATACTGGTATATAACTTAATGTGTATTAATAGATTTATAACCTTACTATGTACATATATATTTACTAAATTACCTACCTAAATGTATATAATCTATAACAAATACTAATATAGCGGATCGGATCTGTTATATTATATTACTGAGTAATGGTAGTTTTTTCGTAAGTACATATATTAGGCGCTATAGAGTGTGATTATAAATTTTTCTTCGTCTTATATTAATATGAGACAATTATAATATAAGTTCGCAAAACAAACTGCGATGTATATATGTAGCACTCATTATTCACTGCATGCGTGTGCTGGAGTCCTAGATATCTTTGAATGAGTAGGGCGCTATTGACTATTCTCTCACTATCTCTCATCTGAGCGATCAAACATACGCACAGAATCGGCTGTATATAAAGACCCCACAGCTGACATAGATCCATGCACTAGTGTCTCAGCACACAACAGCCGATATCATCAAAATGGATTTAAGATCCGCAACTTATGTGTATAGTATACTATAGATCACTAGAAGCATCTCTACATATTATTACATCCTACAACACAATACATAACGCAATATAAAGCTAGAATATCTCTGATAGACAAGAAGATTATCCTATAGAGAGATATACATCACACATGTATATAGTGAGATTCTCATTTTTCGTTTGAGGTCGCAAACTCTAAACGCACTATCTACACAAAACCTAGAGGTGATCTCACACAGATAGTCAATCACGATACAATTGTCTCTAATCGACATCACACACTCACAATGTGCATCACAGCAAATGGCTCTCTGCGAAGCATACCATCGAGATAGCGATCAGCTCAACGAGAAACGAAAGGTACAGTGTCTCTCTTCGTCAATTGAATACTAATTAGGCAGAATATATAATATATGCTTGCGTCTCACCTCGATTTCATCATATGTATGTCTCTACGCCATCACATCGTGATTCTCATCTGAATATAGATACATCTACTTGTCCCTCGAGTATGATCCCACTATTGACTCACACATCATAAACAAACGAGAGTGCACCCAGAAACTAGAATGCACCCTAATATAAGCCCAGCAGAATAGAGAATGTAACAGCCACACTTTCTATCAGATTGTGATAACTATTATATGACTACAATTACACATTCATAATCACAAAGTATAGTCTATCACCGAATGATCATATTTAGGTACAAACGTGCATAGAACTGTAGAAGTGATATTACACTTTCATTAGTATTCAAGTCCATTGTAACAGCTCATATCACCACAGATTAACTGTGTCGGAATCAGATAGTGTGGACCATATCCTGTACATTGTCTGCGTTTACACACACGTTGACGCTGTTTTTGACAGTTCAAGTCCCTGGCGCTGAGAGTGTAAACATTTCCTTCGCTCTATTTATATATATTGACTAATCCATTTACGCATACAGTAATCGAATGTTATACCACATGTCGGTAGTGCGCCTTTGACATATCGTGTTGTTAGTGCTTAGCTCATTATTAATCTATATCACAGGGTAGCACACAACTACAGCTCATAGAATTGTGCATTGCTTAACACACGCCACAGCTAGGGTCAACAGCAGCCCTTTATGAATTTCATACACTATACTTCAAAATTTTTTATTTACAGAAGAGTTTACCCGTCTCACTGAAACACACACTTCAGTCACTCTCAGAACGACAAGTATATCACTATGAAAAACTGTACTCCTGATAATAGTAGTGAGTGAGTACAACTTCTTTAATTTGGTATAAAGATGGTAACACGAGATGTACATTAGAAGCTAGTGTCTCTCACAACTAAAGAATATGAGAATCAAGATAAGACCGGTATCAGACACACTGCTCCCCGTCCTGCACGGCGCACGCTGTCTGCTAAGATTGAGTTTATACGTTACCTCACTGTCTCGACTGTGAGAGTGATCTATATCTTCTATATCTATTCTTGCCTATATCTTTCTAGATCACTGTAAACTAATCGCCACTACATATCACTCTCAATCTGTTGCGCGCGATGATAGACAGAAGAGAGTTAGTTGACTATGTATAGTGTATGCAGTCATGGATTGCACCAAGTTGAGGTCACCTCCATCAATGCCGTATAAGCCACTAAAATAGCCAGATTACTCTCACCTCATACACTCCCTAACCCAATATTACCCTATTATATCTGTATATATATATTATATCACCTCTTAATTCATGACACTCATCATCTAGTTCACATTCACATCAACATATACATTGTAGCACATCGGGTAAAATACGAGTAACTTATAACCATATGTACATAGTGTATAAGACCCATAGATCAGAGCCATACCAATAGCTTCTACATTCACACTCGATTATAATCCAACTAAGTAAATACTAATCATACTACATGCTCACTCTGCTTACAATTGCTTCCATTCACATAATCTCTTCATCACTAATCACACTTCTGCCTTATCATTCTTCCATCTGTCTGTCGATCACTCATATATCTCACCTACACATACATGAAAGCTTAAGTACATTATGTGTACCACTAGTGAATCCCGTGTTAGTGCTCTATATACCTATATTAATACAATAAATCATGTTACTACAGTGAAGAACTATCACCTCACATATCATGAAAACCATAAATTCACATTAACATCGTCATACGTTTTAACTTTCAGATCCTCTCACTTCCTTTTTTAAACAACTCATTGACCAATAATACTTCTTCTTCTACTAATCCCCTTCAAAGCTATTTTCTGATTCACACACACACTAAACTAAATCATAAGTGACATAATTAATATTTATTATTATAGTAAATATGAGTAAGACCCTTCCAACTACTACATTTTACATTACTTCCTAATTACTTAACACCTATCCCTTGCTATACGCACTCTACCACTTACTTATTCTTATTTCATATATAAATTACCACTAAATTGCCATATTATATATATTTAATTAATAATTATATATATATAATATATATATATATATATTATATATATATAATATTATATATATAAATAAATAATATATTAATTAAATATATATAATATATTAATAATATATATAATATATATATATATTATTATATTAATATATTAATAATTAATATATATATTATATATAATATATATATAAATAATATATATATATAAATATATTATTAATATATATATATATATATATATTATATATATAATATATATATTAATTCAGTCGTCACATCTCATCTAACGTGCAATAAGCCACAATTCAGTAGGGAGAATAGTGTATGTAGTGAGCACGCACCCATAAATTATTCATTCCATAGCGCCAAATTACGACCCATATATGAGCACACGCGCCTTTATAAAAGTGAGGAATAAAATATATCAAGCCTAAGATAAAGTATATATATATATATATATTATCTATGATTATTTAATTAATATATATAATTATAATATTATATATATATAATATTATATATATATTAATATAAGATTAATATATATATTAATATATATATATATAATAATATACATCACATAAGATTATCAGATAATCCTAATGTGACTCTACAGATTGAGACTTATCTAATATTAATGATCTTACTTTTCATTCTCATCAATTCTTGCAAATATGATATTTGATGGTGATACGTTATCTTTTAAATTCGATTTTATATTTCTATTATTATAAATAAGGCACGCACCAAATAATACCACTTTTAATTATTATATACTTTTTTGTGATATATTTAATGGGTCAAATACACTACTTTGATTATAAATTAGAATTCATATTTTATTATAGACTAAATGTGATTAAATTTTGTATATATTATATAGATATTAAATATATTATATATTATATAATTATATATAATACTATATATATATAATATATTATATATAGTATATTAATATATAAATATATATGTATTATATATATATATATATAATATATAATATATATTATTATATATAATATAATATATGATATATATTAATAATATATAATATATATATACATTATATATATATATATATATTATATATATAATATATATATATATATATTAATATATAGTGATGGTTGAAATGGCCCGCACTAAGAATTGGCAAATGCCCTGGGCTTATCTGGGCATTTGTCATTTGCATTTAGAGCGCATTTAATACTTTATAATATTAATTAATATATATATATATATATATATATATATATATATATATATGTATATATATATAAAATAATATATATATAATAATTATATATATATATATATATAAAGTAATATATATATATAATTATATATTAAATAAGTATATATATTATAAATTATATATAATTAATATATATATATAATAATATATTATAATATATATATATATATATATATATATATATATATAAGTATATATAATATATTATATATATAAATATACATTATATATATTAATATATAAAAATAAATATATAGTATATATATATATAATATATATTATATAATATAGAATAAGAGTAATATATATATATATATAATATATAATATATATTATAGATTATAGAGGATAGATAATAAGAATATATATATAATATAGATGAAGAGTTGAAGACCGAATGAGAGAAATAAGGAAATCTGGCTTAGGATAAAAATAGATGGTGCTTTCGTGAAGCTGAATAGAAGAGAATAAGGAGTAGAGAAGTTGAGAACGACTCGGGTATAGTTGAGAGAGAGATAGAGAAAGAGCACCATGAATCGCAAGTCTTCGAAAAAATGCATGATTCATAAACAATAGTCTGGACTAAAGCATGAGACCTGAGTAATGATAAGTGAATGTTTGAATATTGAGAATATTGCAAAGCGCTAGGAGAGTAGAATGAGTATCCTCCGGATAAGAGCACTAGGAAAAGAAGTCAGGAAGCTGGAGAAGATCCATATGAAACAGAGCTAGATGGTAGAGTGATAGAAACAACTATGTAAATAGAATGGGAAGAAGAAGAATTGATGAAGACCAGAGGGATCTGGAACTCTATAGAGAAACATGGCTACTAATCCGAACACGTTCGAAAATCTAACAAGAACGGAATTGGACTGATGAAATAAGTTCAAAAATGAAGTAGCTAGAGATTATAGTGATGATTGGAAAGATTGAGATAATTGATTATTAACAAAGCGAATTTATTAGAGTATAATATAATAGGTATAGTTTCCGCTGGGATTTATAAAGTGACAGCTAAGTAATATATAAATATATAGTAAGGGAGATATTAACTTAAGCTAAAACTGTATGAATATATTAGGATATATGAATTATTTATGGATACTATATTGCAGTGTGGTAGAGAAGATATAAAAAACTATGGTTTATTTTGGATAAAAGAGTGAATGATCGAAGTGATAACTGAAGGGTAATCTGTAATTGTAGTAAAGTACAAATAGGTGTATACTTATTTAATATATAATTTGTATATATAGAAGTGGATGTTAGTAGGTAATCAAATCTTTTACAATGTGAAACAATAAATGATATGAGAAAATTAAGTGACAAAAGAAGATAAATTGTATTTATAGTATATTATGAGATATTATGACTAAACAGGTGTATTAGATAAGAATATTAATATATGAAAGTATACTCTATTATAGTGGAATGATATTATGCTGCTTAATAAATCATAGGATGCGTAGTAGTTAAATAGTACTCTACTGA
>JABUQX010008008.1:0-17500 GCA_015478945.1 Trachelipus rathkii
ATATATATATATATATAATATATATTATATATATATATATATATATATACTTATATATTATATTATATTATATATATATATATATATTATATCTATATACTATATATATATATATATATATTAATATATATATATATATATAATTATTAATATTTTTTATTATATACTATATATATATTACATATATAATATATATATATATTAATATATATATATATTGGGACCCATAAATATAAACTATGTAGTCCATACTAAAAATAATTTAGTATTGGAAAAGAGTTTTAATAATTTATTTATTTTAGGTAAAGAAAAATTATAATAAAATTTAATTTTGCTATATAGAATAGATATAATAACTTATCATTTTTTATTTTTATTGAGCTTTGTTATTTATTTCGACGTAATATTTTATATTATTTGTTACCTAATTAGTGTATACCTCAACTGAGTTTATTATATATTACTATTAATAATATAATAATAATATATAATTATATAATATATATATATAATATATATATATATATATATATATATATATAATATATATATATATATTAATATATATATATTTAGTATATATTATATAATATATTATATATTATTAATAATTATATATATATATATATATATTATATATATATATACTATATATATATATATTATAATATATGGTCAGATTTTTTTTAATGCTCACAGTATGTAACTAGAGAACGGCAGGTCATACAGTAAAACAAATTATATATTAGGAATCAGCGGAAAAAAATTATAAGGATGGGATTTAACTTTTATTTTTTATTTTTTATTTTTTTTTTTTTTTTTTTTTTGTTTATTTTTTTTTTTTAGGTTAATAATATTTATTTTATTTTTTTATAACTAGAAGGAATACCTCTAGGGTACCGCAATAGATTAGGACAGAGAGTACGGGTCTTCTTCGGCCTCTATATCAATACGGTGGATAAACGGGGGGGCTAATCCACCTCTTCACGGGGATGGTCTCCGGAACGCCCCGCTCTTTGGTCTTTGGGTGTCGCGGGGTTCCCCGAGCCACCCCTCCGGGGTATGATAAACTCCGCCCTTATACTTGTCCCCCGTCGGCTTCGAGAAGCACCTCACTAAAAAAAACTTAAAATTTTTCAAACCTAAAATATAAATAAAATAACAATTATTTATATATATCAATATACAACCAAATTTTAGGGGGCTACGAGCTCGACACGGGATGAACTAAGAAGGGGGGGTAGACACTTCAAATGACCAAAGATGCGGGGTGATATCCCGGGAGATCATTACTCCATACGGAGGGGGGGGATTAGTCCTACCCCGTAGTTCCCCGGGAGGCCGATGAAAAGTACCACTATGAATTCACTGCCATCTTTGCGGTTTACCCTATACTCTTCCTTTTGTTTAGCTAATTTAAAATATAAATTTTATTACTCTTAAATTTAAAATAAAAAAGATTAAATCTCCTCACTCACTCTTAGACGTTTTTGACCAGCCTGCTGATATACACTAAATGTGTAAGTACTAAAGTAGAATAATGAGTAATTTTTCGCTGTAAAAGACATAGCAATATATCATATAGCTACAATAGGTACATTATCATTACTGTGAAGCAATAGAAAAAAATATACATGAACATAATAATATATTCCCATTACAATATAAGGGTAACGTAACAATTATTATATCTGGAAATATCATAAAAGACATAATATATAATATAATATATAGTTACTATATAATATATAATATATAACGTTTAGGTGAGAGTATATATATTTACATAGATTAAAGATGTAAACCCGTCCGCACTTAAATAGGTTAAACATACAAAATTTATAGAGATCACAAATATATATATGTTTAAGATATGGTAATAGTGATATAGAGAAAACTAAAATTAAATTCTATATAATGATTATGTAGTGGGGAAATAAAATCTATTATTTGTGAAAGATGTATATAAAAATATAAGGAGAGAAGAGAGAGTCTTTCTTTGATAGACAAAATACGATGATATTTGTGTGTAAGAATTGTTGTTAATTAAATATTTCTATAAAAATTATTGATCGCGGAGATAATCGTTGAACAACATATATAGCATAATAAATTAAATTTTTTGTAGGAAATCATGGTGATTTAATATGTTCTATAAAAGAGAATTCGCTTTAAGAATTCTTATTGAAAGAAGGAGTAGACTATATTATTGGTAGATCTTATATAGTAAACTAGAAACTTAGCGTGGAATTATAATTGAATATGTTGGATATATAAACTATATATCACTATTTAAGCGGGTACTTATATATGTAGAGAAGTATGCTTGAAAGATCATTTAATTATATATTTTTTTAAAATTTGTTTTTAAAATTGGTCTTTTGTATGTTGGTAATACAATATATAAATATACATAAATCAATAGTCAAGTAATGTGCCAATTAATATTGGAGCCTTTTGATATGGACCTCATAGAACTAAAAATATGACGAATATATTGTAATGAAATAAGGTAGCCTAAAGATTTAGGTAAAATTCTAGAGTCAAACTTCTTGAGGCTTGGAAAAGTAAAAATCCTGATTGACAATCAGAGGCGTAGCTGAGGGGTCTGATATGGTTATAGTTATGTCATCTGTGTAGGTATTATTTAGTTTTGTAATATTTTTTTTGTAAAAATTTAAAAATGTAAATTATTTTTATTATAGAAATTCGAGTTGGAGGAGCTACATTTCTTTTCGGCTAAATTTCTTTTGGCAATTTTAATGAAATATCAAAATAAAATAAAAGAAAGAAGAAATTTCAAAATATTGAGTTATAACTAAAGTGAAGCTGCTTTATTCGTAGTTGTCGAAGCATATGAAGAAAATTTCTAAGTTCTCTTCGCCTGGTGGCAAGGGGCTGAAAACCCCTTCCATCATATTTTCTTTTTCGTGAATGGTGGTTAGAGTTTTAATGAAAAACTTAACCACCAACACCACCTTGCAACCATGTGAGAAATGGTGATATGAATAAATAAATATATACAAGCAACGATGCTACGCATCTCTTGCTCCTAACGGAGCAAGCTTGTCCATTGAGCACTCGCTGCGCTCGCGCATTGGCGGCAAGGCTTACTCCGCTCGCTACGCTCGCGCATTGGCGGCAAGGCTCACCCCGCTCGCTACGCTCGCGCATTTGCGGCAAGGCTTACTCCGCTCGCTACGCTCGCGCATTGGCGGCAAGGCTCACTCCGCTCGCTACGCTCGCTACGTTCGCCAAGATGAAACAGGGCAGAACACCATGCCGGTGGGCTCCCTTCGCTCGCTGCGCTCGCTACGTTCGCCCGTTGTTTTCCCGGCGGAAGAACTGCCCGACATTTGTGATGGTGAAACAGGACATATATAAATAGACTTTCTATTAAATTTTGCTTTTTTTTTCACTAAAGAAGGCTAATAATAATAATAATAATAATAATAATAATAATTATTATGACCGGACCGTAAAAAGTATCGCATTGACAAAAATATGGTGCTCCACATCATTACACAAATGGACACAAACCGGGAAGATTTTTTGGCAAGTTTAAAATTAATAGGATATAGATATATATATATAATATATATATATATATATATATATATAATATATATAATATATATATATATATATATATATATATACATAATATATATATATAAAAGTATATAATATATGGCATTTTTGGAGTACTTTTGTACTTGCAGTATCTAAAACCCAGTGTACTTGTAACTTGAAAATTGTAAAGTACTTGCAAGAAATACTTTTGGCATTTTTAACTTGCCAGTATTTTTTTTTATTATTATTATTTTCCTTTATATTGATATTATTATTTCGTATATATGTGTATTCTCAATAAATTTCCATTTACAAATATAAAAAATATAATTATATATATAAATATATAATATATATATATATATATATATATATATATATATATATATATATAATATATATATATATATATATATATATATATATATATATATATATATTATATATATATATATATATATATATATATATCAGGGTGGGATCGGGAGTCGAGCGTTTACATGAGTAAGGAGTCAGAGTCGAGAGTTCGATTTCCAAAAGTCTGTGTGAGTGGGTAACTCGATGTTAAAATAAAAATCGCATCATCTCATAGACTCTCGCTCCAAAAAACGAATATTGTTGTATAAACTTTGTTTCACAAGCAGGCAGGAAACAATAAATGGTTGGAAAGTAATATCCAAAGTTTCATTAGAGCTCCACTTGGGAGCGGACGATTTATCTTTCTTTTTATTCTCGTACTCCGATTTTGAGTGTTTGTAGCCACTATTTAAATATTTGTTATATTTTTAATTTTTCGCGCTTAATAATTTATATAATAGAGAGAAATAGCTATCTTTGTCTCGCAGCGATCTATATAAGATGTCCAACATTATTCTTTACTCCTAATCTTTTTCTCATGCACTGATGAGAAGAATGTAGTATCAGCCGAACCATTTTTTAATGTACGGATTGATATGAAACAGCGAAGATTCAGTATTGTTTTGGTGAATGAGACTTATGTTTTATAAACGAGATATACAATTTATGTCTTCAAGTTTCTTGAAGTAACGCATATGGTTTAAGTCTTTCATCCCTATAGCTTGATGCCAGAATAGATTTAACTAGCATTAGGCGTATAATAGATGCCAGAGATATTGACCCACCTAGTATCGGTTTAGTACCGCCCATAATATATATAATTGATTTATGTAGGTGTGATTATATTGAGTAAGTAGTCCCTCATAAAATAGGTTATAAGAGTGTGATATAGATTTATTATTATTTATTATAGACCCACATTGGTATATCGATTAATATATTGGGGATATGATATAAAATTTGAGGTATATGGGTATTTTTGATTTTGGTGAGTATTATAGATCTCCCCTCTAAAATAAGTAGTGCACAAAGGAGTAAAAGTGAGAAGGATAATTATGGGATAGGTATTTTGTAATAAGATAGTATGGAATAATATAAATATAAATAAATATAGTTTAGGAATATTTTTCTTTAGAGTCCTTTATATAAATTTGTGTTGAATTAAAATTTGACTTTTATTTAGTGTGGAGGGATATATAGCTATAATAAGATCTTATATAAATAGGTATAATATATATATATATATATATATATATATATATTATATTAATATATATATATATTATATATATATATATATATATATAATATATATATAATATATATATATACTATATATATTATATATATCAGGGGCGACTCGTGTATAGGAGCGATGGAGCGACCACTCCTCCTTCATTAAGCGTAAATTCTGAATTATAACAATTAAAACCATGTTTTCAATTTATGATAAATAATTGAATGCAAATTTTAAAAATTGTCTTGTACTAAGACAGAAACGTACGATGATTTAGTCTAATAATAAGAAATTTAATAAACATACTTGTATCAGCTACATGTAGTTTTTTTTTTTAATTTCTATTTATAAAAGAAGTCAGGAGAGCGAGCGAAATCATTTTCGCTCCAGTCTTGCACCTATAGTAATGTAAAAATCATACGTCTGGCAGCAATACAGAAAGAGGTTGTAAAATATACTAGTTTGGGGCGATTAGCGTAATCGCCTTGTAAGTTGTCGTACATTATTATTATTATTATTATTATTATTATTATTATTATTATTATTATTATTATTATTATTATTATTATTATTATTATAATTATTATTATTATTATATTTATTATTATTATTATATATATATATATATATAATATATATAATATATATATATATTTAATAATATATATATATAATATATATATTATTATATATATATTATATATATACCGTATATTATATTTAAATTTTATATATATATATATATATATATATATATATATATATATATATATATATATATATATATATATATATATATTATATATATATATATATATATATTTCCAGAAGTTGGAGATTTCATTAGAAATGATACACTAATTTCCACCTTTTTTCACAATCTCCTCAGGGATGCTCTGTATTAGATGAAATTATTGGGAAACAATTTCCAAAAACTGTTAAAACAAGATGAAATTTTAACATCCGAACTGTAAACATGGTTTTTGAACATAGAGAGCCATTGTTAGAGTGCTTTGAAAATATTCGAAATGAAAGCAAACAATGAGGAACACAGAGATGCAATAGGTCTGCAGAATGAGATTAATTTGCATAAGGTATCTATTGACTGATCGCTAACTTGTTTTGTAATTTTTAGGTCAACTCTTTTTTGCGCGCATAAAGGATCCCAATGCCATACGTAACTTTTAATTAAGTATATTGTATGTGTCTATTGTTAAATGTATAGACTCTAAGATAATCAATCAGAGAGAAGTTGGGAGAGCGCATGTATATATCTATAGGAGTTTTCTCGATTAAGTATATTTAACAAGCGTTTTAGAGTTAGAATCTTAGCTGATATTAAGAATCTCTAGGAGGAGAGGGATTTAATATGAGATCTCAGTGATGGACGGCTTAATATATGTATAGTAATTGAGGTTGAATAAGAATTATGTCTGTTGTGAGTGTGCTGTGAAGAGGGTGTTAAAATGGCTGTTCCAAATTTTACTTATTTTTTTACTGAACTTTTAAACAATATGTGCTGAAAGTCGCATGCAAGAGTGTGTGACTAATATAATAGTTCACGTGTGTCGTGTATGTATGATGGTTTTTGTCGTTATATAGTATGATCATTGTATGTTATAGCTTCGAGCTTGTTTCGAGCGTGACGCACAGGATATATATTTTATAGAACTCAATTTTCCTGCAATGGCACACGAATCTTGCAGTTTTAACAGAGACCGCAACTGTTTTATGCCATTTGTGTGAAAAAGTTATGAGACACGAACATGGAACTTGAAAGTTATATATTTCTAGCTGAATGATTTTTAACTCCGGAAAGGAGCTCTTGATTCTTAAGTACATTATGGAAAATGGAATGGATCAGATTTTTGAAGAAATATTAAAGTTGCTTAAAATTTTATATCTAATGCAATGGCATCCTGTTGCGAAGCTGGAAAGATGCTTTTGTAGATTAAAAGAATTAAAATCGTTATTCGGAATACAATGAGGCAAGATTGACTGAATGCATTCGTTGCCCTTGCAACTGAAAGAGTAACCAATCACCTTTGATACCATTTATTCTTACACACGCCTCACTATCATACATACTTTGATTCCATTCAGAAGCTACCACAACACCTGCCATATTGAGCTTCCCTATTAATCATATCATACGCCTGTTTTGCAAATCCAATAAAACCTAAATACAATTTATTCTTCTTCTCCCTCATTTTCTCAATCATTTGTTTCAATGTAAAGATTTGATCCACATCCTCTACCACTCCTAAACGCACCTTGTTCTTCACCAATCAGTCCTTCAGTCACTCGACGCACTCTTTCGACTAAAATACCAGCATATATCTTCCCTACAACACTCAATAAACTTATTCCCCTATAATTTCTACAGTTCCCCTTATCTCCCTTCCCTTATATAAGGGTACTATTACTGCTCTCCTCCAATCCCTTGGAAACTATACGCCTCCATAGAACGCTTATTACCACTTACCAAATCCATCCTCCACGAATTCGCCTCCGTTCTTGATCATTTCACGAGTAATTTCATTATAACTGCAGTTTACCATTCTTTCAACTTTCTCACTCTACCCATTACCTCCTCCTTGCCTAAATAACCTCATCCTCTCATACTCATACCTATCCTTCTTGCACGATCAAAACCCAACTATATCACTATCACCTCTTCCATACATGCCATATTATGCAGATTTTCGAAGTGTTTCTTTCCACACTCCCCTCCATCCATTTCATCAGTTATAAAAGCACCATCCCAATTCATTATTCTGACAGGTTCCCTTTATTCTCATTCTTAACACTTTCGCGTTCCTTCCAGAAGAGCTTACTTTACTATTCCATCCTAAAGCACCATGATCATAACTCCTTCGAAACTGTTTATTTTACCTCTTGTTTTCTCCTACTAATGCACTTTTTAGTTTTTCTTTTTGATCATTGAATAATTCTAAGAATCTTTCTTTTGAAAACTTCCATCGTTTGCTTTAGTACATTCAAACCACGTTCTTTTTTTACTTATAACCGGCTTGCTTCCCGCCTTCATTCCACTCACTGTTAACTATTCTTTACTTCCTATTTAAGCACATCCACAATTATTTTATACTTCTTTTTGCACTGCTAAATTGCTTCCCTTCATTTTGCTTCCAGATTTTTTCAGTTTCAACTTGTTCACATTCACTGATTTACTTGCGAGCGTTCTTACATACTTCTCCTTATTACCTTGTTCACTTAACTTCTCAGTCTTAATTTTACCTACTTCCTCCGTATCAGCGCTTCCTTCTCCATCCCAAGCCCCCACTAACTTAAATTTTACATAAACAACATAATGATCCGATAATCCATTCCTAAACCCCTCACTGATTTAACATCCAACACATACTGCAACATCTCCTTCTTCACCAACGACAAAATCAATCAATACCTTTTCACTTCGATACAACTCTAGTAAGCTTATGGATACTCTTGTTGTTTAAGAAAAGTATTACTTAACACACATACCTCTCTCGTCACGAGAATCACTCACCTTCCTCCATTCTCATTTTCCTCCTGACACTTCCAAACCACCTGTTATAACAATCCCTTTTTTGATGACCTATTCCAACCTTCAGGTCCCCAACACTATTCATCTGAAGCTTCTTACTTCTCCCCATCCAAACATCATTCAGATTATCCAAATCGTAGTCTCTTCAACGTTTCCCTCAGATGGACCATACGTCACAGCCACACATACCTTGACCTTTTCAAACTTAAATTTAACCATTAAGAATTCTAGGACTCACACACACAAAGTCTACCATAGCTCTATACCACAAGTCACTCATCAAATTGCAACTTATATATATATATATATATATATATATATATATATATATACTATATTATATATTATTATATATATATATATATATATATATATATATATATATAATATATATATATATCTAATATATATATATATATAATTATATATATATATTATATATATATATTATATATTATAAATATATATTAAGTTCATAAATATTATACCAACTTATAATATTTTTAAAAAATAATAATATATTATAATATATATATCATATATATATATATATATATATATATATATAATATATATATTGGTTATTCAATGTGTATATGGATGGGGTTATGAAAGAATTCGAGGTGGGGATGGCGGAAATGGTGTTTAGAATGATGGAGAAATGGGAGAGGAGTGGAGGGTGCCCTACTATTATATGCCGATGATTTGGGTTTTGTGTGGCGAATCTGAAGAGAGTTTGAGAGGATTGGTAGAGAGATTTGGCAGGGTATGTAAAAGGAGGGGTTTGAAAGTAAACGTAGATAAGAGTAAGGTTATGGTTGTGAGTGAGGACAGTCCTCAGTGTGAAGTTATGTTAGATGATGAGCAGCTGGAGCAAGTGTCTGAGTTAAATATTTAGGGTATGTTGGATGTGGATAGAAAGGGAACGGATGATGCAGAGTGTAGTAGGAAAGTTGTGAATGGCAGGAAGGTTGCTGGTGCAATTAAATCGTTGGTGAATGTAAAGGGACTAAGTCTTGAGTGCGCTAGAGTCTTACATGAGGGTATGTTGTTACCTGTGTTATTGTATGGTAGTGAGACTATGGTCTGGAATAAGAAGTATAGATCTAAAGTAGGGATGGGCCGGATATCCGGCAACTATCCGGTATCCGGCCTATCCGGCCAAGTTTTTGACTATCCAGTATCCGGCCGGATATCATTGTTATCCGGCCGGATAACCGGATAATTACTTCCCTAGTAGGTTCTTCCTCGTTTGGGGAAATATTCCAAATAATTTGAAAAATTATATATATATATATATATATATATATATATATATATATATATAATATATATATATATATATTATATATATATATATATATATAAAAAATATAAAAAATATACTATATATATATATATATATATATATATATATATATATATATATATATATATATATAATATATATATATATAATACTTTGTTTAGGAGCTTTCGATGTTGGGTACCAATGTTATATTATTTTATTCATCATTTATGTTGAACTGTACAATACAATTTACCTGAAATTTGGTGGTGAAGGTGATTCAAAATTATGGTAAAAATGTTTATATTTAAAATCCGCTGCATAATATATTATAAAAATATTAAAATATATGGTAAAAAATATGATATTTATAATGGAATTAAGCTACCAAGACACATGTTAATGCAATTTTTACCACTGCTTATTTTAACGTGTTTAACCATTGTATTATTTACCAGTATATATACGCACAATTCTCTTAAATATTATAATAAAAACACGAATTTTTTTCTCAATGTTACCGCCGCCTTCAGTGATAAATATAAAAATCAGAGCAAATGTCAGGGAACAAAACTTGATAAAATGCAATGTTGGAAATAAATATACGTCTGCTATTAAGAAAAAGTGGTGCTACGAATAAATGGTCAATATCGATTATAACTTTATAGGACAATCGAGAACTAAATATTATCGATATTGAGAATCGGTCGATTAATAGTAACACTCAATATCATTTATAATATTGATAAATTTTACATCAGAAATAAAAGAAACCTGTTTAAAACATGATCCTTTGCACAAAAAAAAAAACAAAAAAAAAAAAAAGATTTTTTCGTGTGTTGCTATCAGACGTACAAAGATTGCCAACTTGTAAAAATTTGTGGACTATAAATTTTGGCATTCCACTGAAACTCCACAATTTTTTTTGGTAGTCCTCTAATTGTGAGGAATGATATAGGCATTCCGCTACTGCAATTCCACAACATTTTTCAAATTATTGCAATTGCAATTCCTCAATTTATTTTGGTATTCCGCAATTGCGGAATTGCGGACTTAAATTGCGGAACGTCCACCTCTGATATATATATATATATATATATATTAGAAGTCGATATAATATATTATATTATATATTATATATATATATATATATATATATATATATATATTATATATATATATATATAATATATATATATATATATATATATATATATATATATATATATACTATATATATTAGGCCAGCCTCCAGATTAGATGTCCCATGTATGTAAAAAAAACTATGATAGCTACGTAAAACTGAACAATTTTGAAATCAACTCACATTGTAATGGATGGAAAATGAAGAAGAAATAAAATAAAGTGCGATAAAAAAAAGTAATAATAATAATGATAAATAGGTTTCATGTACGATAATTCTCTCGTTCCCCCAATTTTTCGCGTTCCTCTCAGTCATGAGTCCTCAATTGATTTTCTTTCCATGTTAATTGCGAACATACGCACACAACCTACACACACACACACACACACACACACACACACACACACACACACACACACTCTAAGATAGATAGATGTTCTAGAGGAGAAAAATTTAAATTTTTTTTTGGTCTTTAACCTAACCTATATGCAATTTTATTTTTTTTAATTTTAAAATTTAAACTTTAAATTTTTATTTTTTAATTTTTAATTTTTGCCATTATTTTTAGTTTCCCCTAAAGTATTAAAAAGATATAAAGAAAACGTTTATTTTTTATGGGCATCATGTTTAAATTAAGTTTGGAAACGTACGATTATAATATTTTTTGGAGTTATTAATTAAAATCAATAATTATTAAATTTTTTTTTTTTTGGTTCTTGCATTACAATGTACGATGAATTCAAAAATGTATTCAGTTTTTATGTAGATAATACGGTGTTTTTTGTTTTAGATACACCGGTGCACCTAATCTGGAGAGATCTCGCTGGCCATAAATATATATTATATATATATATATATATATATATATATATATATATATATAAGTATATATAATATATATATATAATATAATATATATATATTATATTATAATATATACTATATTATATATATATATATATATAAATATTATTATTATTAAATAAAATTAAATAAATATAATTTTTTTAAATTAAAAATATATAATTTATTATTATAAATATTATATATATAATATATATATATATATATATATATATACTATATATATAATCCCCGATATACAGCAATCGGGCGGGGTGACGTGGGCACTTTAGGTATAACTTAAGTCTCCCCACTTTCCCCTAATACACTTTTCTGGATTTTTTTTTTTTTTTTTGAAATCAAGGCCCTAATAGTAGGTTCATAAGCCACACAAAAAAATAATAATGAAATTCTAATATCATAGTTTTAATTAAAGTTTAATTTTAAAGTTTAAATTTAGAACTCAGTTTGAAAGGGTGCAATCGGACCACCATTGTGGGGTGAATTGGGCCATTATTTGTTTAAATTCCTCTTTTATGTATTAAATTCAATTTTATATTTTAAATTTTTTATTTAAAAATAAAAATTTAATTTTTTATTATATTAAAATTAGTAATAAGTAATTAAATTTCAATAATGATAAAATAAAATAATAAAATAAAATGTGGTGGGCCAATTCACCCCATTCGTGGGACAAAAATTTGACACTTTTTGAATTCATATTTTCCATATCCATTTAAATTTCATTTTTTATTTTAATTTTTATTAATATAAGTAACTGTTTATATATATATATAAATTAGCTATACGTAATAAAAATGTTAATAATAATAGGCTACATAAAATAAGAATAACAATGGTGGCAAAAATTCACCCCATCATCAATTTTTATGGGGGGGGGTGAATCGGGCCAAGTTAGGCCCAGCGATTTAACCACTAGCACTGTTTGGAACAAAATTTACTTTGTCAGTATTAAAAGCTAAACTACTCAATCGTATACACTGAAGATATATAATTAAAATCCTGCCCATAATTTTCATTTTATAAGCAAGTTAAAAAAAATCGCTTTTTCAAAATGTGAAATTCTATTAAAGGACATTTTATTACACCAATTTATTATATTTTTTAAAAATTAAAAACTCTCTAGAACTTATGACAGAGTACATTGCTAGAGGAATAGATACTTGATAGTACGCTACTGGGATGGCGTGCGCCGCGAGCGTAGTGGTGTGCTGAGTGCAGAGCATGCCGTCTATTGCAGAGTCCGACGAGCGGATGGGGTCGCAAAAAAGAAAAAAAAAATTTTAGTTTTTTTTTTTTTATTTATTTTTGTATATAAGTCTAGACTGACGGATATCGGCCGGATATCCGGTTAACCTCCAGCCGGATATCCGGTATCCGGCTATCCGGCTAATTCACTATCCGGCCCATCCCTAATCTAAAGTTCAATGTGTTCAGATGGACAATCTTAGGGGCATGCTAGGTGTGAAAAGAATTAATAAAGTGAGAATGAACGTATTAGAGAGTTTGGGTGTGAAGACAGGGGTAAAATGAGAGAATAAATGAAAGTATGTTGGATGTTTGGCCATGTGGAAAGGATGAATGATAGCCGGTTTATTTAAGCGGATGATAGTGGAGAGTGTGTTGGAAACCGACCCGGCTGGGAGACCGAAGAGGAAGTGGATTGAGTCGGTGAACGAATGTCTGAAGGAGAAAGAAATGTGAGTTTGGCAGAGGCGAGAATAAAGGTGCATGATAGGAGAGAATGGCGGGGTTTTGTATGGGGGCATGGTTGTGGCCCACCTGGGCCAGGGGATGAACCTTACATTGACGATTTAACATAGCGAGGGTCCGTCGCGGTCCCATGATGTCTCTAGGGTGGATTTTCCTGTCTGTGACGAGCCTCACTAATTAATGGTAGCAGAGGGGGCGGTAGGCTGGGCTTTCTTTTCTATGTTTCTCATGTTTACCCACTTCTTTGCATGAAAATGGGTACAGTACCATACCCCCAATCTTGGGGCTAAGAGGAAGGTGAAGAAAGAAGAAAGAATATATAAGTTTTTGAAAGTATATTATATATATATATATAATATATATATATATATATATATATATATATTATATATTATATATATATATATATATTATATATATATATATATTATAATTCTATATATAATATATATATATATATATATATATATATATATATATATATATTATAATATATATATATATATTATATAATTCTATATATATATAATTCTATATATATATATTTATATATATATATATATATATATATATATATATATATATATATATATATATAATATATATATATATATTCTTTATATATATATTCTATATATTATATATAATTCTTATATATATATATATTATATATATATATATATATATAATATATAATATATATAATATATATATATATATATAATTAATATATATATATTTATATATATATATATATTATAATATTATATATATATATATTTATATATTATATTATATATAATTAATTCTATATATATATATATATATATATATATATATATATATTAGAAGTTAGAAATGAAGAGAGGAAATGATGACATCGCAATTGCCGATTCCTCAAGTTCGAGAGAATCTTCAAATATAGAAGCATCTGACATCCTTCCTCCACCAACAGTTATGGTGGTTTCGCAAGACTCTGATTGTGTGCCTTGGCCTTCATCTTTGGTATCCTGCAGTACTTCTACAAGTCCAAATATTCTTAATACCAGTAATAATAACAATAGACAAAATCCTTTGTATTCTCGGCTGCCTACGGTATGTTATGTAAAATTTGTTTTTATTTTTTTCTATCTAGAAGTCTTTTGGCGAAAGGGTCAGCTGTTACATAGTATACCTTTTCATTCTAATTTATTTAATAATTTGATTGTATAATATTTTTCTATGAATTTTTTTTTTTAAATTTACTTTTATCTGCTTTCGTTAACAGCTGGCCCTTTGTCTTTCCAGGTATCTGATGGAAAAATCGAATTGAGAGAATCGAAACCTAAAGTTGAAGAATATGAACAAAATCACACCGATGCAATTTCTTTAATTGAACCATCCATAAGTTTATCGGAAAGAATGTTTTTGCATTCACAAAATAGTTTTAAGTGTCATCTTTGTGAGTACTCGACCCACAATAGGTCGTGGCTTTTTATTCACATTCGAAAACATACAGGAGAGAAGCCTTTCTCATGTCCTTATTGTTCATTCCGATCGGCACAAAAAGGGAACTTGAATGTTCATGTCAAAAAGCTCCACGCCTCTCTTGCTATGAGCACTCATTAAAAAATTATTATTTTAAAAGTAGGATTACATTTTCTTCAAAAATATATATATATATATATATATATATATATACAGAATAAATAAAACTATATATATATTAATTAATATATATATATATTATATATAATATAAATATATATATTATAAATATAAATATAAAAATTATATTTATATAAAAGTTTTTTTTGTATTATGCAACCGCATCATCAAAAAATTTTATAGTCCTATACCGATAACCAATACAAGTACTCACATTTTTCAAAACCCGATACTGAAATTTTTGCCGATACCCGATACCGATACTTTTATCCCTATATATATATATATATTTATATATATATATTTATATAATATATTATATATATAATATATAATATATATATATATATATATTATAATATAATATATATGATATATATATATATATATTATATTATATATTATATATCATATATATATATATACAGTCCGCTAGTCCGCTATTCCGCTCCGAGCGGACTACCAGAATAGGGGCGGACTAGCGGAGGTGCGGAGATGTCAGGAAATTAGCGGACTTGCATGTGCGGATCAAAATTCCGCTCTTTGTTCCGCAACCTTTTAAATATATAGTTACTTATTAGATTACTTATTGTTAAATAAAGAAATATAAATATAATTATATTTTATTATTTTATATTATAAGACTAATTGTTTTTTAATAATTAAAATTCCAAAAATAATCTCAACCTTACTCCTTTAAAGATACATATAAATAAATAACATTTAAATTGATTTTTTAGACTTATTACCATCATCTATAACTTTAATTAATTATATTATTAACTATAATACTGGCAGTCTCTATTTTGTATTACCAAATATATATTTATATATAAATATTTTATATATAATATATATATTATATATATATTATATATATTATTTATATATATATAATATATATATTATTATATATATATAAATATATATATATATATATATATATATATATATATATATATATAATATATTATATATATATATATATATATATATATATATATATATATATATATATATATATATATATATATATATATATATACCGAGCTGATACGTAGCATTAGCATCGACCCTGCAGGAGGTCGAGGTTTTCATGGATTCTACTAAAGTCTTGGACGAAAAAGACCTTTTTATGGGTGGACAGGGTGGTCCAAAAATATTTCAGAAGGGAGGCAGAAAGATTTAGGTGAGGACAAATTAGCAATGGACTGCTTGAAGTGAACTAACACCAGCACTCCTCTCAACAAGGACAACCAAGGACATCTTTCCCATTCAGCATAGGCAGAATTTGTTGAACTTTGGTTCATAAAATATAATACACCTCTCCCTAGTTCTGCGTCTGTAGGGCGAATATTTAGTATTGGTGGGGATTATTTTGAGGGCAAAGAGGTCAGGCCTTAAATGCTTTTAATTTTGAGCACCTAATCTTTTTGAAAGGTAATATGAATCTCTTTTCCTTTGAAGACGACAATTGAGGAGGAAGTGGAAAATCTTGAGATTTTTTAAATATTCATTCAATTTTTCGTATAATATTATATAAATTTTTTGTAAGGATAAATACTATTTAGTATTTAATATTTAAAATCTTTTGTGAAGTCGCACATTATAAGCGGCGGACGTGCGAACTTGCGATAGCGGAGGTTTGATGGTCTGAAAAGTGCGGAGGAGCGCTAGCGGACTACGTTTTCTCTAGGTGCGGAGGTTCGCTAGCGGACCTACCCCTAAATGAGCGGGGTGCCCACCTCTGAATATATATATAATTTATATATATATTATATATCATAATCTAAATATAATAAAGAAAATATATAAATATATATAAAAATATATTCTTTCTTTCTTTCTTTCCTCACCTTCCTCTTTGCCCCAAGATTGGGGGTAAGGTGCTGTACAAGCATCGGAAAAGAAAAGCAGTAGGAGAACATGACAAACGTCGAAAAGAAAGCCCAGCCTTACCGCCCCCTCTGTACCATTAATTAGTGAGAGCTCGTCACAGACAGAAAATCCACCCTAGAGCATCATGGGACCGCGACGGACCCTCACTATGGTAAATCATGTAAGGGTTCATCCCCTGGCCCAGGTGGGCCACAACCATGCCCCCATACAAAACCCCGCCATTCTCTCCTA
>JABUQX010008008.1:22500-29245 GCA_015478945.1 Trachelipus rathkii
TGCTTTTGTAACTGATGAAAAGGATGTGAGGGGAGTGTGGAAAGAACACTTCGAGAATCTGCCTAATTTTGGCAGTAAAAAAGAGGTGATATTGAATGTGTGTGGGTTTGATGGTGCAAGAAGGAATATATATTTTGGGGATGAGGTTATTAGCAAGGAGGAGGTAATGGGTAGAGTGAGAAAGTTAAAGAATGGTAAATCTGCAGGGTATAGATGAAATTACTGGTGAAATGATCAAGAATGGAGGCGAGATCGTGATTGATTGGATTTGGAAGTTGTGTAATAAAGCGTTTATGGAGGGTATAGTTCCAAGGGATTGGAGGAGAGCAGTAGATTTACTTTTGTTTACAAACAATTGGAAATAGTTTATTGAGTGTTGTGGGGAAGGTAGTCGCTGGTATTTTGGTCGAAAGAGTGCGTAGAGTGACTGAAGGACAGATTGTGAGAACAAGTGCCGTCTGAGTGGTAAGAGGATGTGTGGAATCAAATCTTTACATTGAAACAAATGAGGGAGAGAATTAATTGTATTTAGGTTTTATGGATTTGCAACAGGCGTATGATAGGGTTAATAGGGAAGCTCATGGCAGGTAATTAATGATATATGTTGTTGGTGGTAGGCTTCTGAATGGATCAAAGTATGTATGAGGATAGTGAGCATGTGTAACAATGAAATGGTGTCAAAGGTGATTTGGTTTAGTATTAATAGCGGAGTGAGTGAGACAGGGTTGTGTTATGACTCCTTGGTTATTAATTTGGATATGGATGGGGTTATGAAAGAATTAGAGGGGGGAGTGGCAGGAAATGGTGTTAGAATGATGGAGAATGGAGATGAGTGGAGGGTGCCCTACCTATATATGCGGATGATTTGGTTCTGTGTGGCGAATCTGAAGAGATTTCAGAGGGAATTGGTAGAGAAGAAGATTTGGGCAGGGTGTGATAAAAGGAGGGGACTTGTAAGTAAACGTAGATAAGAGTGTAAAGGTTATGGTTTGTGAGTGAAGGACAGTCCTCAGTGTGAGTGGTTAGATGGTGAGCAGCTGGAACAAGTGTTGAGTTTAAATATAGGGTATATGTTGGATGAGAAAGGGGAACGGGATGATTTAGAGTGTAGTAGGAAAGTTGTGAATGGCAATGAAAGGTGGCTGGTGGCAATAAAAATGTTGGTGAATGTAAGGACTAAGTCTTTTAAGTGCGCTAGGGTCTTGCATAGGGTATGTCGTTACCTGTGTTATTGTATAGTATGAACCTATGGCCTGGAATAAGAAGTATAGATCTAAAGTTCAATGTGTTCAGATGGACAATCTTAGGGGCGTGCTAGGTGTGAGAAGAATTGATAAAATGAAAATGAACGTATTAGAGAGTTGTGTGGTGTGAAGAAAGGGGTAAACGAGAGAATAAATGAAAGTATGTTGAGATGGTTTGGTCATGTGGAAAGGATGAATGATAGTCGGTTGGTTAAGCGGATGTATAGTGGTAAGTGTGTTGGAACCGACCGGCCTGGGAGACGAAGAAAAAATGGATTTGAGTCAGTAAAGGAATGTCTGCAGAAGAGAAATGTGAGTTTGGCAGAGGCGAGAAGAAAGGTGCATGATAGGAGAGATTGGCGGGGTTTTGAGAGGGGGTATGGTTTGTGACGCCACATGGCCAGGGAGAAACCTACAACTTGAGATTTGCCATAGTGAAAGGATCCGTCGCGGTCCCCGTGAAGGCTTAGGGTGGATTTCTGACTGGGCGACGAGTTTCTCTATTATGAAGAGGGGGCGGTAAGGCTGGGCTTTCTTTTTGACTTTTTCAATATTCCTAATACTGCTTTTTTCCGATGGATGTACGCACCTTACTCCCTCTTGGGAGAAAAGGTAGATGAAGAAGAAGATATACTTTACTTGGTAGCCCCCATTCCCGCTCACTCCCTACGAGAGCAGGACGATCCGGAGATAACTGTAAAACCACAGCAGGCCAATCCTGAAGGGGGAGGGATCGTTGTGGAATGTAAATTTATAATCCTGAAGGGGGAGGGATCGTTGTGGAATGTAAATTTATAATCCTGAAGGGGGAGGGATCGTTGTGGAATGTAAATTTATAATCCTGAAGGGGGAGGGATCGTTGTGGAATGTAAATTTATAATCCTGAAGGTTGATGGATATTAAAAATAAACATTGTTATTAATATAATAAATAACACTGGTCGACAACAAATTTTCATCAGAGATATTGTTGTGTTTTCTTTATAGCATTTTTGACGCTGATTTCAAATCTGCAATCAGATTTGCTGTAGCACGTAGGGTTTTTATGATGAAGAAATTTTCATAATATTACAGATTTTACCATTTCATATAAAGAAACGTTAGTTTTTCACCATTTTATTTAATTTATCTTGTACAGTTTTGATTATTTAGCAACATATTGTTACTTACTTTTATCATCGTACGTTTGGCAACATCATCACGTTCATTTTCAGACTTATGGCGCCATGGGAATGGTCTTTACTCTTTAGTTAATCTTTGTCTTCTGTAGCAGAAAGTTGTGCTGTGCTTTTATTATTTTGAATTTTCTCGGATCAAACAGCATGCCTCGACAATGTAAAAATAACCCAAACAAATTTTGCTTTGTATGTGGCTGTTTCACAACAACAAGACGAACATTACAACAGACCTTAATAAATTCAATATATATATATTTTGGTTGTCCTTTAGGTTACCAAGATAAAGCATGGGCGCCTCATCAGATTTGTTCAAACGGATTACGCGATTGGATTAAATAAAAAGAAAGCTTCAATGCCGTTTGCTATACCCATGATATAGAGGTAACCAGGAGATCATCATGAAGACTTATTTTTGTAATGTGAATAGGGTTGGGAAAGGAAAAAACAAGCTCGTTTTTTTCCGAAAAAAACGTTGTTGTTTTTTTCATGAAAAAAAAACAGCCTGAAAAAAACAAGTAAAAATTTGTTTTTTTCGTTTTTTCAAATTAAGTTTCTGTTTTAACATGTTTGACAAATTATATTATAAAGTTTTAACAAATAATGCTCTAATTTGGACATTTTTTGGTTCCAATTTCCTACAAGGTGGAAGCCCCTGAGTTTGTGTTTAAAATTTTTATGAGTTTTCCATATTTTTATTTTATATTCTGAATTTTGATTTTCATAATATTTTGTTTGTGGCTTCATTAATGTTTTCTTATAATGTTTTTTATTTTAATAATATTTTTTAATAATAATCTATTTAATCAGAATTTAGAATGCCACATGCAAATTCGTGTACTCGTATTTTTAGGAAATAAAGTAGCAAGGTCCTCACCGCTGAAATGTACTTTTGTTGTGTAGATGTGAAAACTATATTTATTGCTCATATCCTGTTGAAATCTGAAATTTGAAAACCTGAGAGAGATGATTATGTTAGGCAGCCCCTAAGCTTAAGAAGTCCTGTTACTGTTTCACTTCACCACTGTCAATCTCACATGAAAAACTTCATACTATATGGATATCAGACCTTAATCAGTCATATCAAAATTAAATGTTGCTGATCACGCTGATGAGCCAAGTGAAATGAACTTGACAGTAGTCACAGCACAGTATTCAGTAATCAGTAGTGACTGGGTCTGGGGAGTGCGGGACTAACGTGATTTAAGTGAAATCAAGTTTGATATTCCAAAGCCAAATATTTAATTTAGTCATTCACTCATCCTCCTTCATTTACAATCTTGGTATAATTTTAATTTCAATATTTTTATTATTTCATTTGCATCCCTTAAGTCACTTTTGAATTTTGTCATTCAGACTCATTCTATATAAATATAATATACATTAATGTTTAAAAGTAAATTATAAATATGATTATATGATACAATGTAAAAACATAGTAAAATTATAAAGTAGTATAAGCTACAAATACAGCCAGTCCTGCAGCTACCAAACCTAACTGTAAATTTGTAACAAAAACAATTGATCAAATATAAGAGAAAGGTAGTTCTGCTATTTTATAAATCATAATGGAATATTTGTTTAATTTCAAGTATCCTTATATTTGAAAAATGAAAAACTCAAGTGAAATATCATATTAGACTCTTAATTTTTTTAAAAATACATTTAATGAAAAAAACGAAAAAAACTGAAAAAACATGTTTTTTTCCTGAAAAAAAAACGATTTGAAAAAACGGTTTTTTCCCAACCCTAATAGGGTTGGGAAAGGAAAAAAACAAGCTCGTTTTTTTCCGAAAAAAAGTTTTTTTTTTTTCATGAAAAAAAAAAACAGCCTGAAAAAAACAAGTAAAAATTTGTTTTTTTCGTTTTTTTCAATTAAGTTCTGTTTACATGTTTGAACAATTATATTATAAGTTTTAACAAATATGCTCTAATTTGGACATTTTTTGGTTCCAATTTCCTACAAGGTGGAAGCCCCTGAGTTCCCCCTTACGTATTATGGTACGTACTTCCTCCCTCTTTTGAGTGGCCCTCCCCTTTTTTCTTCCCTTCACTTGGCCCTTATGGCTTTCCGGTTGTCTGTTCCTGTTTGGGTCCTGGGTCAGTCCACACCTCCATTCCCCGCGGATGAGGGTACAGGTTATAAACCGGTCCTTTCCGCCTATGACCGGGCCGCCTATTGTAGGGGTCCCGAGCCTTGGGGTTAACCACTGAGGAGGCTGACCTGCACTTGGGTGTATAATCTCGGGCTTCGCGTTCGGGTATCATGTGGTTCTTGGGAGGGGACTGTCGCGGAGTTCCGGGGGGCTTTCCCGAGGCCACATCCGCTGCCCTCCCTACGGGGTGGGGTTTCGGGGCGGGTTGTGTTGGGTTCTGGCCTTGGGCCTCCTACAGTGGCCAAGACACTTTCCCATAGGTATAGTTTCCCCTTCCCTTCCCTCTGGTATATTGTTCTTTATGTCTCATTTGTTTTATTGTTATTATTGTTTTTTATTGCGGTGGAGAAGTTTCATTAATAGGAGTTTAACTTATGAATACGCCCTTAATTAAAAATACGATTTTAAAGAAAGGCGGATTCCATCTAAAGTCGGTTCCCCCTACTGGCATTTCCCAGGCTCCTCCTAGGCCGGGACCAAGTAAGGGCTTTGATGCCCTAGTAGACGAAATGGTTCGTGCTGCTCACCATCATCCAGCGAACCTCCTTACACCCCAGATTCCAGCTTTATTAGTCGACCCTCCTCATCTTTCTGGTGAGGCTGTGTCGCAATCTGTACCTGCGTTACCTCATCAATCGCGTCACCAGAGGAATCGGGCTTCTCCTCACCCGTTGGGCCCGCCTACTCGCTATTGACTGAACTGTTTACGTTCTCGGACCCTCCGCTGGGTGCCCCCACTTTTGACACCTATCCTTTGTACTTTTATCTTAGTTCGCCGACTTCACAACCTCTCACGTCTCGTAGCCATCTCGTCCTCAGTGACGCGTTAGACTACGTCCTCAGTTCGACCGATCATCAGGCGACTCCCATGAGGAATGGTTCTCTCCTCGTTCGTGCCGCCTCTCGACATCAGAGTCAGTTATTGGCTTCTCTTTCATATTTGGGCGATCTACCGGTTGTCTCCACGCCGGACGATGTTCGCAATACATCTAAAGGAACAGTGTATGCTCCGGAGGTCCGTTCCGATGATCCTGAGGCCATTCTCGAACATTTTACAAAGCGACATATTCCGGTCACAAATGTCTACCGGTTCCCTCCTCATAAGGAGACTCCCACTGTGTCCAACCCTCGTCTTCTCACTTTTAGTGTACCATTCCCTCCGACCAGGGTGAAGATCGGTTTCACCGTCCACTCGGTTCGGCCATACATCCCGCACCCAAGGAGATGTTTCAAATGTCATAAATTTGGCCATCCTCAAAAATATTGTAGATCTCCGCAGTTCATCTGTCCGAGGTGTGGTGACACTCTCCACACTCCGTGCGAAAACCCGCCTTGCTGCCCGAATTGCAAGGGTTCTCATCAGGCGTCTTCTGTGCACTGTCCCTCTTTTCTTTTGGAAAAGGAGATTCTAGAACAGTGTACCATACACAAGCTCGATCGCCGTGAGGCCTCTCTTCGCGCTAGGGAGAAACTTTCACACCTGCCTCTCTCCTTTGCCGCTGTGACTAGGCCGGTTTCTACCGCCCAACCTTCTCATCGCCCTCGTGCACCTCCTGCGCCTCTACGTACTTCGCAGCTCTCTCGGTCGGATGCTGTACCCACTACTGGGTTGCACATTTCTACTCTGCAATCGAACTGCCCCCGCATTCTCCCGACATGATCCGTACTGTCGCTCATCACAACTCCCCAGTCCTTACCTCCATATCCTATGGTGTGGCTTCGGTTGAAGTTCATGCCGCTCCCAGGGTTGTATGCTCTCCAATTTCTGGTTCTTCTCCTGATTTGGAAGCATCCCCTGCGTTACTGCTCGATGATGACTCTCCTTTGCCGCCTGTTTCCCGTAAACGTCCGGCTCCTGTGTCTCCTGGGAAACCGCTGAATCGTTCTTCTCCTAGTATTGTGGACTCTCCTGAACGTGTCACGTCTCCTTCTGCGAGGCGCCATTACTCTCACTATCGGGCGACTGATTTCTTAAAATCCTCGCCTTCTGCCCATCCGACCGGGTCTCCTGGTGGTTTGCCCAAACGTGCCCGTCGCTCGAAACGCCATGGTGATGTGGAAAGCATTCCGTCTGTTTCGGCTGTCCCAGATAGTTTATCGGGCCTTGCTTCTGCATCCGACCCTCCAGTTCCTTATTCCAGCGATTCCGAGTCCTACTCTGATATCGCAAT
>JABUQX010008009.1:0-2500 GCA_015478945.1 Trachelipus rathkii
CGAGAGATCTTTTCTCCTTTCTGTTATTGTGGTGTTCCTCATGGTTTGTTTTATCTCCACCTTGAATTCCTACTTTTCTTTACGGTCTTCTTAGTGGACTTCTATCTCTGTTCACTTATGCTGCTGAGTCAACTCTCCATTCCCACGTCATTTCAAATGTCTGCCTCGTTTGTATCTAGAGTTGCCTTCGTCTACAGTTTTCGGATTCAAGTTCGTTGCCGATGCTGGGTCGGGATTGTTCTATGGGCTGACCGCATTCAAGTAAGATTCCAATCTTTAAAAACCTCAACTTGCTTCATATCCCGCTATCAAAACACCTCTCACCTTTCATCTCCCTTCGACACAGGCTTAATGTCTACTTGTAAACAGCATAAATATTGCTTGGACCTGAACAAAGAGTGAATTGTCTTGGGAGGAGACTCAATCAAATCGGGTGCTAAAATGGTCTCAAAGAAGCTGGGATTCTGTTCAGATTGCGTGAAATTTTTCTTTGCTCAGTTGACTGTTAGTATAAGAGTCTTGATTTCGCCCTTGTATGGGAAATTATCCATTGGGGTGGATCCGTTCAGCCCGCCTTTTGGATAGTGTTGAGGATAAGGCTAAGAAACTAATAAACTGTCCAATACTTTCTATTTCCCTTGACTCTCTTTCTCTGCGAGGGGATATTGGTGCCCAATCTCTTTTCTAGTAGGTATTGACAGACGGCAGGTGCCTTGAGACAATGACCTCGTCACATGTCCTCACCCACAAGCGTCGCCCTCGTAAAACAGGTGCGATAACTCTACATGGAGTGGTTTGTGTAAAATAATTAGAATATTGGGAGACTGCAAGTTTACTCGTTGTGGGTGCCGTCCTTCTTTCCAGCCACATCTGTTTTGTTTAACTCCTTGTTTTCATCTCATTTTTTGCAGTATTCAATCTTCCTCTCTTTAGTCTGCGTCCTGCGCCCACATGAGGAATTGGCGTTAACAAGGGACTGGTGAGATTTATGTTCGCTTTATGTTTTTTTCTTTGTCATTCTTTTTTTGTTTTTTTGTTTACTTTTTTTATGGAAAAGGGCCCTGCCCGTGATTGGTGGCATATGTATATATAATATATATTTATTGTTATAAAATATATATATATATGATAGTATATATATATATTATATATACTATATTATAATATATTATATTATATATATACTATATATTGAATGATTATTAGTAGTATGTCGTCCTATATGTGGTCGCCAAAATTTTGTTAAAAATTCTTTTTACAAATTTATGGTTAAATTTGGGCACCAACTGGTCTACAGTGATTAGCTATTATATATATATATATATATATAATATATATATAGTATATATATTATATATATTATAATATAATATATATAATTATATATAATATATATATATATATAATATATATATATATATATATATATATATATAAGAGAGAGAGAGTGTGAGGGGGAGAGAGTGTATGGAGTGGTCGCGACTCTGATTAAAAGAGAGAGAGAGAGATGAGAGAGAGAGAGAGAGAGGAGAGAGAGAGAGAGCACAGAGAGACATAGGTGTCAAAGAGGTTATAGATGTGCTGCTTTAATATATATATATATTATATATATAAAGTATATATATATATATATATATATATATATATATATATATATATATATATAATATATATATATATATAGTATATATATATATTATATATTATATAATAATATATATATATATATATATGGTAATTGCAATTTTAATACCAAAAAAAAAATCTTGAAACTTCGATTATACGAATGATTAAAAGCTAGTAATTGAAAATTGCGCTACGGAGCTGTTAATATTTTTATCTCGACTCCTTTATAAAATATGCTGATATGGCTCCGGACTTCTTCATTTCACAGAAAAAAATATTTTCGCCTCTGGCTCCACAAAACCATTGCAGCTCCGTGGCTCCGTTGAAAATCAAAAAAATGGCCCGTGTGTTGTTACCGTTTTTTGGAATGAGTAAAAAAAATCAAAATCCATTTTTATGCGTTCAAAAATTTTGCGAATCTGCAAATTTATTTTTGGTAACTTTTTTTGTGACCTATTTTTTTGGGTACCTTTTTTTGGTACAATTTTTTTGGTACCTTTTTTGATACCAATTTTGGTACCATTTTTGGTACTTTTTTATTCCATTTACATTTCCTTCACGGGAATTAGAAGGGAAACTCTCCTAACTTCAATGTAATTCCTGCCTAAGATTCGAATAAGGGATTGAACCCCGGCCCTATGCCTCACGACTCAGTCGCGATACCGTTCGGCCATGGTAGACGGCAAAAGAAATAATTTTATAAAAGTTGGGTGGGTTTAATAATGCACCTTCATAACCCTTTCAAATATTAGATAGAGAGGGTCTATGAGGGGGGGAGGGGTTCGGATGTTATTCGATCCTGGGAACCAGAGAGAGGTCCATGAAGTTCAAAAGGACCTCAAGAAAAATAATATAAAATTTAAACTAAGAGTAG
>JABUQX010008009.1:12500-15000 GCA_015478945.1 Trachelipus rathkii
ATTGGCAAAACCAAAACAATTGTGGACTATTTTTGGTCACCAAGGTAGATAACTATTTCAATAGGTAAAATTGGAACGAATTTCCCAGAGATAGAATCAACAAATGATAGAAAACAAGTGGGTGGAAAATTACGAAGAATCGTTGCGAATTATAATTTTTTAAAGTAATTATTGAGGTATTAGAGTAGCTTGAGATAGATCAAAATATTGAACCTAGTTCAAACACCTCTAATGTTTCGAAACCTGCAATCACGAGCGAATTGATCATAAGTTTAATTAGAACTTCAAACTGTATCCTTCTTCACTCTAGTATTATGTACTACATTGCAGTCTCCATCATTAGTGATATCAACTGCTCTTAATTACATTAAAAATTTTCTTATTTTGAAAGATTTTCTCGAAAAAACATCAATGAAAAATTTTCAAGCATTTTGGAAGTTGCAATAGAACATCTGCCTTTTTGTCAATGAAGAAATGAGAATGCCACGTATTAGAATCAATGTAAAATAAAAAAGGCAAAGCAATTACAATTACTCTTCTTGTTCTTTCAAACCAGTTAGAAAGAAAGCAAAATCTTAAGCCATAGAATCCACAATTTTACCAATCTTTGAATTTTAATTAAAATTTTTAAGAATTTTGAGAACTAATTTGATCTATACCGACATATTGGGATTGTTAATGATTTTAAACATCTATCTTACTCACAAAGTACTCTCTAACAAGGCTCAAAATATACTTTCTCAAATCTACTGTTAAGAAAGACAACAAGGGAAGAACCAACTTTAAATATAGCTACTGACTTTATTCAGGTAAGAATATATTATATATATATATATATATATTATATATTATATATATATATATATTATATATATATATATATATATATATATATATATATATTATTAATATATAATATATATATATATTATATATAATATAAATTCAACGCTCCCGAAAAAATTACTGACTACTGCTCTGTATATATAAATATAGTATATATATATATATATATATATATATATATATATTATATATATATATATATATATATATATATATATATTATATTATATATATATATATATATAATATATATATATATATATATATTATATATATATATATATATATATATATATATATATATAATATATATACTATATATATATATATATATACGGTATATATATATTATATATATATATAATATATATATTATATATATAATTATATATAATATATATATATATATATATATATATATATATTATATATATATAATATATATATAATAAATGTGTGTTAATATACAAAATAATACAAATAAAGTGCGAAAGACCTTTAAATCCTAAAATTCTTTTAATAAAGAAAGAATGAAATCGTTTTCAAGTAACTCTTTTTTTAAATTAACTTGAAAGTGAAAATATATTTTTAAAGAATAGATCTTTCTAAAGTAATTAACGTTTAAAATAGCGCGTTGCTATTATTAATTAAGTTTTTAGAATTGAAATCTGTGTTGAACAATGGCGGAGTCGCCAAAGGGGAAAAAGGAGTACTTCGAGCTTACAATGAATTTTAAATGAAATATTCAGCTTATCAAAAAAAAAAAAAAAAAAAAAAAATTTTTTTTTTGTATTTTCCACAAAGTAAGGAAAAAAAGGAAGCTAATGTAGAATTGTTGGTTTGGCAGCTGAATAGGGATTCTGGGGGATTTCTGGGCTCCTGGGTGTCAAGGATATGAATAATAGGCATTTTACTTCTTCGAACTATTGTCTTTTTTCGTATAATGAATAAGAAAGTTAAGAAAATGGAGGAATAAATGGTTTATTTTTAGTTTAAGAATGACTTTTGTTTCATCTTCTATGGAAATCTATCAAAAAGATCGAAATTTTTTTGTTTTGAAAAATAGAAATAAAATTGAAAGTTTTGTTTTGGCCAAAAAAGGGAGCGGGGCTTTCAATTGATATTTCTTTGAACCTCTTGAACGAAAGTAATCTTTTAGGCTACCTTTTGAACTTCTATGTAAGACTAAACACCATTTTTGGAAGAAATTGTAGAAGTTTCTTCATTAACTTTGTACCATCTTAAAAAGGATACAATAACACTGGAAGATTGACCCAACTTCCATGAATTCTAAAAACTGGTAAGCCATCATCATCAAAAACCCAACAACAATAACAACAACAATTAACATTTCTTATTTCATTTTTTCAATATTTTATTCCTATTCTTTTCATTCTTCCTCAATTCTTCTTCTTCTTCTTCTTTCTTATTCTTCCTGTACAAAGTTTTGTTGTGGTGGTTTGGAGATTTCTAAAAGAGCTTTTATTATAGCGAAGCGTTTCAAAAGAGATTATCATTCACAACCATTCAGTGAATGAATAGAAGAGCGAAGAGGGTCTGTTTGGAGAGAGAAAAATCTCAGAGAGGTTACGGGCCGCCGTTCTATCCCGAGCATTGTAATTTTTTTTTTATTATTGTACATATGTGTCCGTCT
>JABUQX010008010.1:0-5000 GCA_015478945.1 Trachelipus rathkii
GTATAATTAATCCCTTGTCGAGATTTTTCATTAAGGGTGACAGAGGTTGGGGCAAAGAGGTTGGTGGGGGGTGCATTTAAGTTGGGGTCGCCGTTCCATAGAACTGGTGAACGCAATTTATCCGTTGTAATATTGTGCTACATATATATACTTATGATATAAGTAGAATTATATAAGTTGTTAGTATAACTAATATATATCTCTTACTATATATATAAGGCTACAGTATGTTAGATAATACGATGATATATCTTATAGATGTAAGGGGTGAGATAATTAATGTATTAGATAAGTAGATCTAGTATCTATTGTATAAAAAATATATATATTACAGTTAGAAAAGAAAGATATTAACATAAACTATACGGGATGAGTATGTAGTATTTATAATCAATAGTTATATATAGTAGTGTATATATATATATATAATATATATATATTATATGTGTGTCGTGTATCATATTATGTGTGTGGTATTATTATGTGTATATATATTATGGTTATATGTTATATATAGTATTATAGTAAGATATATATTAATAGTAGTATAGGGATTATAATATATATATAGTATAACTAGTATATATTATATATAATATATTAGTATATATATATAATATATTAAATTAAACATACCGACATCCGCGGATATTGAATCAAACATCCTCGCATGACCCCGCTCCACGGATTCGAAAAATGACATCTGACAGCATCAACATTCAATATATAAAGCAAAATAAGTACAAAGTATGGTAATGTGATAGATGTCAATATAATCAATGTGCTTTATATATATTATCCGTAATATATATTAATATATATACTATATATATATATAATTATATATATATATCACTTTATATCTACGTAATTATAATATATAGTATATTACTATAAACTTCCGAAGGGGTAGGTGCAATCCAATAAGATTATTGACTAAATGTGCCTATGAGTAAAAAATAATTCCTATTATCTACTTCCACCAAAAATGTGTATGTACAACTTTAAACGATTTCAGACTCAAAATGTTTATGGGTCAACTATTGAACAACATTCAGAGGGAGCCAAAAGTGTTATGTAACTTTAAAGACACTTCGACCAAAAGGTTATGTCAACTTTAGCACTTTGACCAAAAGGTTATGTCAACTTTAACACTTCGACCAAAATGTTATCTCAAATTTATACCATAAAATTAATGCTATTCTACGAAAATTTTCGATATACGCTACATAATAAAGAACGGAACATATAAGCTAGATGTATATTGAAGTTACTTTTCTCTTATTGCGCCGGAGTGGCGATACTCATGGCTTAATCATTATTACCGACGGGGATAGCTCCTATGATTGTGTGCTATGGTCTGCAAGTATCCTAATTATTTATCGTTTAAACCTATTCCTTATAACACCAGCTATTGTACGAAGTAAATTTGGAAAATAATAACCATCGCTTTTATGATGATTCAATATGTGAAAAATAGTTGTTAAATCCTTAAATTGTGACCAATGTATCTACGTGTCAACCAACCCCTAATGAATTCTAAGGATTTTAGGACTAAGGATTGATTTGTGTTCTCAAACAGCCAGCCATTCCCAATCGGAGATTTGGAAGCTTTTTTTTCATCTTTCGGAAAAAAAAACCCTTTTTGCTAACACTCATGAAGCAAACAATTTACAAAATAAAAGTCGAAATAAAAGTATAAGGTTATCCACTTAAATGCAAGATATAAAACGGCTTTTGAGAAACCTTGGAAAAAAAAAACGAATCACAGAATATTTTTCGTAGAGTTGGTTTGATAAAAGTTGCTGCCATCTGTCTCGCATCATCTTGGAACATGCCAACGATTATATCAACAGAGCTGGAAATACATTCTCAACAAACATCAAATACTTATGGAAAATTTAATTAGAACCTCTTAAACTCATAACTAATTGGGGGTCCCTTAATTAACAGTAGATAAATATCTACGTCAAAGACAAGACAAGAATTACTTATCGAAGCGAGTTCTAGAACCCCACTTAACTCTCAACTTACATTTTTAAAAAAAATGTTAATAGCCTTTCTACCATCTGCGACTTATAAAAATATGATAATTAATAAACCTTACTCCTACGCCTAATTTCTAGCGGCTCATGGCAAAAATTACATAAAAATAGCATCCCTTTGAAGACCGAATAATTTCATGCAAAAATGATAATGTTACGGACAGATAACTTAACGTTTGCCTTTAAAGCAAGTTGGCCCCCTAACCTCGCGCTGCCTAGATTTCATAACTCTCATATTAAAGAGATTCAGAGCATTTGTCTTTTTAGAAAAAAAGAAAGGGTAAGAGTCCGCCATTCTGAATATGACAATCAGTTGTGCTGTTTTTGATGTAGGTCGAGGTTTTAGTAGATTTGCTTTTTTTTAAATAAATATAGCGGCCCAGTAGACGTCATTTATCTATAGAATATCTTGCAAAGTTTTATTAACAGGGACGTAGTGTTTTCCATTCCGTTGAAAAATTTCAACTAAAATTATCGATCGAATATATACATGGCGCATGAACGTTTTTCTGCCTCACATATTGTGTTTTGTAACCAAAATTTTCCGAAGTTTCCGTCATTGTTTGATATATAGAGTTTTTTGAAAACAAGATTTGCTAGCACTTTGACTTTTTTTAAGCATGTTCTTTCTTGGTAGTTATCAACTAGACGAGCAGTTTATCGGGTCGTTCCCCATATATTTCCATATTTTAGAAATTTTGCTGGCAACTTTAAACAATATTTTCTCCCACAATTATGTTTTACCAGAATAAAATTCAAGAAATCTATTACAATATCGCTTAATTTAGGATTCACAGAATTCATACAACTATGATTTTGATCTGAAATTTAAAGGTTATAGAAAACTTACAAACTGTAATCAACTTTTTCATGCATTATCTTAACATCCCAAATAAATAAAAAATAACAGATCTTAATGCATTTTTGCTCTACCTACAATATTCTGACCCTCAATATATTGACAAGAAATAACTTTGGTTTTTCAAATCTTTAAAACTCTTGGATACTATCGTCGAACCATTAACAAAATGTACCAAAAGCAAAATCTAAAATTTATGGACATGAAACCCCTGGATTAAACCATAGGTCATCATTTTTCGAAGCAAATTTTAAAGATTAAATTCATTTTTTAATCAATTATGTGACACTCAACTCGTTTTTTCTCTTCCCGAAACCATAACTAGACTTCTGGTGTATTAATAATAATGATTGTGTATGTGATGTTTATAATATTTTTATTACAGATTTTGTTTTGGAAACGCAGTAATGCTACAGAATGCTATGTCAACAAGGATTGATGAGTTAAAACTTTGTATGTTAGCATTTATTTGTAGTTCAATACGTTAATTAGGTTATGATATGATAAATATTATTATGCTAATGTTAAATTAGCATTGATATGCTATAGACGTGATGATATAAAATGGGAGATAGGATAATATTTATGGGTGATGTTAGTTACTTTAGCGTTCATAAACTGAGAATTTTGTTAATGAAAGCAATTTATTCGTACGTACAGTATGTTAGGTATGTCAAGACACGTTATGTTCTTAGTTCAGTTATGTTATGTTAGCTTTAATGATGTTAAAACTTTGTTATGCTACCAATTATTCGTTGATCAGTATGATAGATAGGTTATTTTATGATAAATTTCTGCTAGGTTTTATTAAATAGTACAATGTTAAGAACAACAAGAACTGCAAAGAAGAGGGGCGGCATTCAAGAAAGTGGAAATTAAAAAGAAGGCAGAGAAAGTTGCAAAAATTATTAAAGAACCAAGACCGTGATCCGGAGCAGGTCACCCGAAATCTATCTAGTAACACCATCTCAATTCGCCAACCCAAAAGCAATGATTGGTGGGTAGGAGAGAACGAAAGGATCCCCAATATTATATATATATATATATATATATATATATTTATATATATATATATATAACCTATATATATATATATATATTATATAGTATATATATATATATATATATATATATATATAGTATCTATAGTATATAATATATATTATCAGATATTATTATATATATATATTATATAGTATATATATATATATATATATATATATATATTATATATATATCTAATATATATAATACTATATAATATATATGCCTTATCCTTAAAAGGAGTTACATAATAAAGTCATGAAATCACATATCGCAGAATTCTACTTGTGCATCCCTGCAGTGTTAAGTGTTAGCTAAAACTCCAATAGAACGAGCGGAATAGTTGCCACATGTTGCTTTATTTTATCATGTTAATTTTTTATATGTTTAATTTTTTTTTTTAATTATTTTTTAAGGGGCTCGAGCCGACGGTGGGGACAGAGGGGGGACGAAGTTCCCCCCTCTCCCCCGCTGAGGCCGAGAGACCCTGACTCTTTCCATCTTTGCGATTTAATCTTGGGTATTCCTTTAGTTAAAAAAAAAGAAAAAAATTTATTGGCAACTTGACGCACTAATCAAGCCTTGAAAAATATAATCGAAAAAAAAAATCGATTACATTGTTCGTTCGATAATAATCAATCGGTGTTCACTTTACTACTTTTTTTTCAAAGAGACAAGTTTCCATAATATGTAGTATACTATCAATATATAATATAATATTATTAGGATATTATATATATATATATTATATTGATTTATATATATAATGGATATTATATAAATAAGGGGGTTAGATATAAATAATATATAATTGCTGCTCCTAAAGTTTTTCCCCCAGATGGGGGGGTGAGGTGCGTAGCATGCACCGAAACAGAAAAGTAGTAGGAGAACATGACGCAAGTCGAAAAGAAAGCCTCCTCCCTTTTACCATCCCCCAGCGAGAAATCGTTGGAATCAGAAAAATCCACCCTGAGGCATCACGAGACAGCGACAGACCCTCACTGTGATATCTCATCAATGTGGGGTTCATCCTCTGGCCATATGCCTAACTA
>JABUQX010008010.1:10000-12500 GCA_015478945.1 Trachelipus rathkii
TCAATATTGAACCTCAAGACTTACTTTTTTAATAACTTCACTTGGGTACTCATTACTGAACACTTTCATTCATTATCACCGCGTTATTTTATTATTATTATTATTATTATTTTTATTATTATCCTTTGACCCTTTTTATCAGACAGGTTGGTATTTTTAAGTCACGATACTGGGGGCATCACATGTAGCACGAGTAGATGAGTTCATTAATCAATTAAACATAGAATTACATCCTTCACTCTCTCGGTTACTTTTATTAATAGATGGAAGGTGTATTAAATAGATTTTATGTTATTCTTTTATTAACATTCTTTTATTATAGTTTGATCGCAGATCATAATAGATAATTTTTATTTTATATAATAAATAAGGAGTGGGCCACAGACCCTTTAAATATATTTTCGTGAATACTCAAATCCCCATATTATATACATTTTTTTTGGAACAGTTTGCAATGTGGGGCATGTAATATAATGCCATGTTCATTACTAGATCTCGTTCACCGTTCTTTCTAATTTTTTATTATCTTATTATTTCACTTGTGATTCAATACTACGCTATCAAATCTGAACCTTTACAGGAATCTTTCTTTATACAGAACATTAAATAATATTAACGACCTTTAATTTTTAATTAACAAAAATAAGATATTTTGTTTGGGTGCCCGGGCGATGCCCGGGACACTTGCTTGATGGCCTTTGTTTGTCTCAGGCCTCAACTTAACTGGCGTCTTGCGCCTCCGATAGCCAAGATTTTTGCCGGTAGGGACGAGAGACGTTCCTATTGGCTGTTTCAATTTATATAACATACAACAAGGAATAACCATAGTTTTATATGTGTGATTTTATAAGATGTAAGAAAATTTTACCGTACACACTAATAATAGCTTTTGCCTCCTAAGAGTTTTAGCTTTATTAATTACAATAAAGATTATAATTAGCTTGTTTTATCGTACGGTAACCCGTACATATATATATATATATATACATACATATAATATGTATCTGCAGTATCTATGGATATTGATATATATATATTATATAATATATATATTATTATATATTATATATATTAATATTATGCGCCAGCATCCCGAAAGCAACATGCATGTAACTAAAAACCTATAACAGCTACAGGAAAATAACTAACATTTTTGATTTCAGCAAGCAATTTCATCGATGAAACTTAGAAAAAAATTTATTTTATTCTAATATTGATTAATAACACCTTAAATATTAGTATCAGTGCTAGTCTGGCAGCGTAATGCCCCTGAGGTAACCTTTTCGAACTTTCTGCAGCAGTAAGCGAGAGCAAGAGTTACAAATATTGTTTTTTTTATTATGATCTGGAGAAAATGTTTTTTTTCTTTTTAGGGGGTTCGAGCCGACGGTGGGACTGAGGGGGTCGTCCCCCGGTAGACCGAGAAACCCCGACTCTGTCCATCTTTGTGGTTTACCCTTCGGGTATCGTTTAGTTAAAAAAATCAACAGTTTGGCAGACTTTGACGCTCCTAGGAGCTTTAGAGCTTCCCTTCGTTCTTCTTAAAAACGATAATATCATACAGATTTCAAACATTTTTAACAATTTTAAATTTTTCAAAAGCGTTATTATTTTTTTTTTTTTAATTTCATCGATAAAAATGTCTCCTGGTTAATAAAATGTTATTTATTTTCATCTAGCTGTTATAGTTTTTTAGTTACATGCATGATACTTTTTCGGGGATGCTGAACCATCTATATTTATATTTATAGTATACGTGAGTATATATATATAGTATATAATAGTAATATTATTATATTATATGATATATGTATATATATATGTATACTGTATATATATAGTATATTATATATATATATAATATATATATATACTATATATATATATATATTAATATTATATATATATAGTATATATCGAAACATTACACATCCTTGAAATCACCACATTCATACGTCAAACAGCTTTTACATATCCTCATTATCCACTAACACAAATTCAGTTTTTATTGCATGCTCTTATCCCTCTCAACAACTCGTTCACGAAGCTAGCAAAAATTATCAATTTTTCCGATGATTTTATACACACATATTTCACAGTCTACACACCTCCTCCTCCAGAAATGCTCATCTGTACTACTTTCCATTTTTTCTAACAAATCTTGCTATACAGCTTTCTACTACGTTAGTCAAATTATATTTCTGGGCTTGGCTAATCCATTAATGTCCCTTAGCTTTATTATAGATTGATGCAAGAAAAAAGTCTTGACATTTATTGGAAATTTCTCTTTTTGTAAAGCACAAATAAAACCAACTTAACGGACACTCACTCAAGCTATATACATCTCTCTTCTTTCTCAGTTTTCACTGCCATTCTATCAACTTTGTTTCTCTATAGAGTACACATCTGTGGTTTAATATATATTCTCCGTTCTAACATTTTAATCAAGTAATTACTTTTTCAAGTAATCTCGCAATAATATGCTACACCCTGGTTCCCA
>JABUQX010008010.1:15000-30000 GCA_015478945.1 Trachelipus rathkii
ACACCACATCATTAATAATGCTCTCCGCAAAGCAAAGAACACTTTTTACACTAATCCAAGAAGACAAGACAACACACACACTTCATATCTCCCTCTACCCACCACATCTCACAACATGTGTAAAAAATTCCTACCCAAATCTATCCTTGTTTCTTCCTCCAATGTACTTCCTTTCAAAAAAATCTTCAAACCTCGTACTCATTCTCATTCCTTTACTTCCCAATGTGTGTACAAAATTCCCTGTACCAACTGTAACAACTTATAAGCATTGGAGAAACAGCAATGATTTTTTCCCCGACGCAATTATCAACATAAATATGACCTTTCTCCAAGATAACCCTAATTCTGCCCTTACCCTTCATAGATCCACACATAATATAACATTAACATTACCACATGACACCCATTATTCACATTGACATTCTACAACTTACGAAAAACTTTCTGAAATCCTATTGCATAACCAAAGTTCTAACAATCATACAATATACAAAGAAATAGACTCACACATAGATCCATCATAAACAACATTCTTAACTCATTAAACCTTTTTCAAAAAACTTAAAACCAAACTTTTGTAAATTATTTTCATAATTTTATATTTTTATTTTATTTTATTATTATTTAATTTTAGTTGATGTATAAATCAGGCAGCTGAGGAGGGCCTAGGAATTAAGGTCGAAAGGCTTTTTGCTCCTTCTTTATAAATTTGTGATAATATTCTAAGACTCTGATTTGTTTCTTCTATGTCAAAAGAATCCATCTAGTCTTATTTACATTAAGGCATTGTAATCATCATTATTAACTAATTGCGCGTCGCTAAGCTATTTTGATTTTTGAAACTAATATATAAATAAGTGATAGTATATATATATATATATATATATATATATATATTATATCATATATATATAGTATATATATTATATATATTATGTAGTATATTTCCTCTTGAATTACTACTTTCATCCAGAAGGGCAATTAAGTAAAACTTCTGGCAATTCTTTATTGTGCCCCAACGGGGGACTTTTATTCTAATAATCACAAACCAAGAACAAACACCTACAAAACATTAAATCTCCGGTTAGAAAATACATAATAGAGATTAATGCATAAAGTAATTAAATGTATTAATATTTATTCATTAATTATATATTTTTCACAAAGATATTTTTTAGATGGTTAGCAGAAACAACATTTAAATAATTACATTTAAATAATTTTTTATTTCATATAATTCAGTATACTTTTGCGTGTGTTCATGTTTCCACTACTTTTCATTGTTATTGATTATAATAGAGTAATTTTACCTTGTTAAAATAAAAACCATAATGGTTTACATACCTCTATATGGTCATTAATTTGATATCTTACATGCAAATTCTTTGTCTTCGCCTCAGCTGCGAAAGTTTCCTCAATCAATTAAAATATAAATATAATCTGTGTAAAAATTTAAATGCAAACACACCGGCATAATATAATTATATAACATATAAGCTATACTTCGGCTAGGTAATGTAATATGATAGTATATTAGTATATATATTATATAATTATATATATATATTATTATATATATATATAAAATATATATATATATATATAATATATATATATATATAATATATATATATATATATATATATATATATATATATATATATTATATTATATATATTATATAAATATATTATATATATATATATATATTATATTATATATATATATATATATATATATATATAGAGAGAGAGAGGAGTGAGTGGTGGATTAATTAGAATTTACCACAAATTAAATATCTCTTAACGATGTAAACTGGAGCATTCACTCTAGAAATATTTGATATATATATATATATATATATATATATTATAATATATATATAATAGAATATATATATATTTATATATATATATATAGGAAAGTAGAAGGTTTTATAGACCATTCATATCACAATCGCTCACAGGCGTCTTCACAGTTTACAAGGCTAAAAGTAACTAAGCGGGCTTCTCGTACTCTTGCAAGAGGGCGGCTTCCTCTATTGCAAGCGTACAAGGCTGAACCGGAATTCTTTAGCGTTGTTCGCAAGAAGAATGTGGGGAATTTTACTCACGAGCGACTTGTTCTATTTGTTTCTTATAAAACGTATACGACGTTATTTTTACTCTAATTAAAATGATGGGATACGTTTTTGAATTAAAAAGTACTGTACGTACACAAAGGTCCCCTCCCTTATAGGAGATTTTACTTAAGATTGATTTTTCAAATTAGATATCGCGTGAATATGTTCAGGAGGAGTAATACTCGAGTGTTAGGAAGAGGCATAGGAGGTCTCGGAAGTAGAGACAAACGTTGGACAGGAGTTGGGGAGCTGGGTCGAGATCTTATCTGAACCAGGTTGTTTAAAGGAGCATCTTCAGGTGCTAGTTGGATTCGTACATTAGAAGTTGGAATGGCCTGAAGTGGAATGCTTTCAGTTTGCGTGGGTACCTTTGGCATGCACATATTGCAAAGAAATACTCTTTTCGTCCAAACGAAATACGCAATGACAAGAAACTAGTTGTGCTGGATGAGGAAAAGATTCGTGCCAAGAAGTTCCTCCTCCAATATATGGAATGAATTTGAATTTGGGGGAAATACGGTGTGAAAGGGGTGGCATAAGATTGGTTTAATTGGATGCAGTCTTTGATTCCATGAATTTTTTTTAAGGTTTGAAAGGCTTGGGGAACAAAAAGAAGAATGTTAAGCGTAAAGCCACGTGGATAAAAGTTGAATAAGACGTGATCAGAATAAGAAATCAAGGAAGAAAGTGTTATATTCTTTTCTAGGTGGATAGGGTTCTTAAACTGAAACTTAGAAGAGATGAAAGCACATGAATAAGAAATTAAAGAAGAAAGGGTAATATTCTTTTCAAGGTGAATAGGATTCTTAAACTGAAACTTAGAAGAAATGAAAGCACATCCGTGAGGAATAGTAAAGACATAGTCATAGACATGCTGAATAGAATTGGGTTTCTCACATGCGATTGAAGCCCTAGTTTTTTCTGAAAAGGAAATAAGGGGAAGTGTCCCTGAAAGCCACAGTATAGGGGTTCTTGGACTTTTATATTCTGCAAATAGGGCAGTGCGAAAGTCATTAGTGAAATTTCAAGATCAAGATAATAAGCAAGACTGATTCGTCAATGGAAAGCAAACACTTGGGACTGTGGGCAAACGGCTATTGGCCTACATGCCTACAGAGATCGTGTGCCGATTCTTAAGAAAAGTGTATGCTTTCGATTCCCGATAATTCACGAAGAAATTAGTTATTGGGTCCGTTGTATCATAAACTCGAACTAAGATTGATTTAAGGGAAGATGAGTGGGAAAAGGTATAAGTTTATACGAGATGAAATTTTCTCCTGAGATAAAAGGAATTAAAGTGATTAGTTCATAAGGGCTAGCTGCAGATTGGATGGTCCAAGAGTAAGTTAAGAAAGTTTGGTAAGTTTTTGTTTCTAGAGGAATGACTGTGTGTAGCTTAGTTTCTTTGTTCATTTCTAGTACAAAAGGCAGTAAGAAAATGGGAGAGAAGAGTTGCGAGTTAGTAATCTTATTTTTAGCTAATTGAAGCGAGTTTATCACCAACTGGTGTATTTGATGTATGTTAGACACAGTTTGTTCAATTAGATTTATTAACGCCCTGATGCTTCCCATTTGGTTTATTATATTGTGCGTAGCACTTAAACTACTTTGGAATTCTATTAATTTTTGTAAGCTATCCCTAAAGTTTATTAAAGTACGAGTATTCGCTTTCAACTGTTCCTTTAGTTCAGTAATCAATAAATTTGAAGTAGAGGCATAATTACCTAGGATGTTGATCTTCTTTCGATAGTAGTTTCAGCCTGGGGTGGTCTGTAGCCGTACCCAAAAGAATGTTAGGACGTCTCCTCCGAATCGAAAGCGCTCGTTTCCCTTGAGTTCATTCGGCAGTTTTCTCAGTTTCTGGGGGCTAACACTTACCCTCGAATTGGGTCATCAGCTTGATTCCATTCCAGGTGAGCGTTGGTTTATGGAAACATTGAGAAACTGGTTTCGAAAGGGATGGTAGGACGTTCTACATTGTTACCGTTTAAGTCGTCTTGATGATTGGTTTTTAAATGGTTGGGATTTCAAGGAGATACTAGATCGAGGAATCCTTCTATGAAAGTATCTCAGTACGATACAGGACACCAGGTAATAATTATTTATCTTCTGTTTTTTCATTTATGGAGGTTGATCGCCACCACCAAAAGATGATGAATAGTATGAAGTTGATTTCCGAATTCATTTCTGGATATTTTTACTTTATCTTTTCTTGTTGTGAGTGAAATTAAAGGTCGCCAATTATGTTTAATAACATTGGTAAAATAATTGGTGTAAAGGGTCGGTTTAATAACTAACTAGTGGTTTCTTAGCTGTAATCGGAGTTGTTGATTAATATTAATGGACAGAGTTTAACTCAAGGGTTATATGTTTCTTAATGCATAAGTCAGTGTTGTCACTTTCGTGTTACTGTACGTATTAGTAATTGAGTTTATTCCTTGTTTACTCTGTTTAGTTTTCTATTACTCTATTATCCGTTCTTTATTTTTTGTTTTCTTAAATACGAAAAGTTTTTTGGGTTTTTTCTATTTTTTTTGTATTTAAAAATTGCTGTCTCCCCCCTTATCCTGAGTGAAAACATATTTTTAAAAGTTCTTTTTATAAAAACTGAGTAAAACTAAATGATCGACTATATCTATGGAATGTAAATCTAGGTCTAGATCTATCGGGACACATATCTCGAATTAGAATTTTTTATTATTTACCGCATTTTTCTTAAATTATTGAGGATCGACTTATCATATAGGTTTTCTTCCTAATTTTTGTAGGACGACACCGCGATGTAGTAATAATTTTCTTAATGTAGTATCTTTCTTACTAAGAGCGATACTTCAGAATAAGAGAGTAGGAGATAAAGATTCATTCTAAAACTAAAAGTTTTTTCTTAATCGTAGATATCAGGAAGTTAACAAAATTGGGATGAATAGTAAGCGGGATTGGGCATAATACAAGTTTCCTCCTTGGACTGTGGTGTTAAATCTTAGAAGGGGGAGGTGGAGTGGGTCTTCGCTTATGTTCGTGTTGTTCGTTTCCTCGGGGCTGTTGTTGGGCAGGAAGCTTGTTCCTTCATGTGTTGGCCTTTGGTTACTCGGGGTGTAGAAACCTCTTCTGTCTGTGGAGAAGTGACGATTAGGGACCGTAGAGGGGTCGCTGTGTGGTTCTTCGTGTTTCTGGGATGATGTATTAGGGATGATCTACGCGTGGGGAATGGGATGATGGCCAGTCTTTTCTGGGGAAATTGGAGATGTTCACAGGGGAATTGTTCTTGGAGGGATCACATCACCTTCGTGTGCCGGTGGCTCCTGAAGAATTTCCTGAACAGGGTTTTCTATGGAAATCTCTTGCTGCATTGGGGATAAAGATGGTCTACACTCTTTTCTCCGAACCGCTGGGTCGGCGGGGGTTCTGGGGAAGTCATTTTTAGGAGTGGAACATTGAAATTTACCGTCTGGACGCGCTCTTCCGGCAACTATATCGCTGGTATCTTCTTCTTTCTACCATCTCATCGCTAAATCTTCTTTCTTTCGACGGTGGTTTACTCTCTTCTTACGGGTTCACCGGGGTCGGTTGTTGCACCACGGGAGTCGGATGGCTCCAAGGGCTTAATCTACTCGGTGCCGGCTGAGGTGGGGGATTGGAGTAAGAGTATAGTATTCTAGCTGGAGTTGGTGTGGATGGAAATGGGAAGTAGCTGGTCCGTATCTGACTTTGGTTGGCGTTGTGGGAATTTGGAAAGAATATTGGGAAAGACTCTAGTATCTGCTTGGAGGTGGAGTTTTCCAGCTCATTCTACTTCTTTTCTAGTCTTCTTCTATTTCTTCTATCTCGTCGTCTTTTTCCTCCTCTTTGATCTTTCGTTCTTTCTGTCTAACTCTTCTGCTCTGCGGCTTCTCGTAGAAGGGACTCTTGGGTCGCTTCTTGGTCTGTCTTTCCTCGATTCTTTCCCTATATTGTGTTCTTGAGAGGATCTTAACAATTATCTGTTACTGCGTATGGCCATTCCAAAACTTCAATCGTTCATTTAAAGCAAAATGTGACTCGGTGACTTTTTCTGCCGGATTCACCTTAGGCGTTGCTTCCAACATGGACAGGGAAGTTTGCCTGACGCTAAACAAATATACCATCAGTTTGTTTGGTCCTCTTAAACATCGGACAATGTATGGCCCTTCAAACTTGGGACATAACTTGGAACTTTGATGGGGCTTTTTTTGATGCCTAATGAAAACGTTAATCTAATATTTTGAAACTCCTTCTTTGCTTTGGCCTTTTTTATGCTGTTTGCTCCAAAGTTTTGTGGTGTTTCGCTCTAACTTCTCTCTCAGCCAAATCTACTTATTATTAATCGCATCTCTCTTACTATCGTATCTACTTCTCATCGAGATGGAACTCATATTCCTCTGTTTTATTCACAAACCGTTGATACATAATCTTGGCATTCTCAGAAGGGAGCTCTTTATGTAACCATGCAAGAAGGAAGGGGGAGAAGACACTATAGAATTCGTTAATACGCGGAGATTGATAAGTGCGATTTTGCGGCAAAACTAACGGTATTTATCCAGTTCATCGGTGATTTGCATTCACGTAATGCGCAAGAAAGATTCGATATCAGCATTTATTCTTTCTACAACACCATTTTGGGAGGCTTTGTAGGCAAATTTTCCCACCTTCCTTTAATTCTCCACGCTTACATAAGTCCTTAAATACTTGGCTCGTAATTCCAAGGCATTGTCAGAGACAAGCAGTTGAGGGGCACTATGTCTACATATTGACTCTCTTGCATGCCTGGCACATCCTGGCTCGTTTCGAGTCTTGGCAAGGCGACTAATCGACATACCGTGTCAAGAGTCGCTAAATACTAAGATGTATTGCTCCTGATCCTGTACAAGCAGCAATTTTTCCAATACTGTCAAACATGAACGCGTAGAAGGTGTGCTAGGCAATGGCATCGTTGATCTCTGCCTGTAGGAGGGTCTAGACCCTTAGTGTTCTAGCGGCATGACAACACATTGACTGCAATATTCCTTAACTAACTTTTGTAAGCCGGGGAAATAGTATTTCTCTTCCCCTCTTTTCAGTTCTTAGCTGACCTCCGTGTCCGCTTAGGCTAGTGAAGCGTGGCCCACTGTCTATCAGCCCACTGGTGAAAATCATTTACTGTCCGAACTTGTACAAGATTTAGGGTTTTTCGTGCATGGTCGTAATGTAAGATACCTTTAATGAAGATGTGTGGGTATGTCCTGGGGTTCTCTTTGGCCCATTTTACTAATCTTCCTACACGGGGACATCTCTCTTGTTCTTTTATGAAATTTTCCCGACTCAGAACGAAATCTATTCGAGGCAACTTTTCTGTTTTTTCTGTTTCCTTGACCAGGAACACATTAGATGCCGATGCCGGATGCCTACTCAGATAGTCTGGGGCGACATTATTCTTTCCTCTTTTATATACTATGGTGGGGGAGAAACTGTTTACTAATAGATTCCATCTAGCTAACCGGCCGGTCTGCTGTTTATTTCGGAAAATGAAGCAGAGAGGTTGATTGTCAGTGATGATAGTTACTTTATAGCCGAAGATGGTGTTCTTAAACTTTTGCAAGCAGAACACCACGGCCAAACATTCCTTTTCAATCGTGTCATAGTTTAACTCACTTCCTCTGAGTGTCCGGGACACGAAAGATAGTGGTTCTCTCTTCCCTCATCTGTCCAGTTGGTACACACTCCCCTATTCCGTAATTTGGTCATCTGTGTTTACAAAATTAATTCTTTGCTGTAATTCAGGGAAAAGTTAGTTGTGGCTGCACCACTAATTTATCTTTTAAAGTGTCGAAAGCTGTTGTCCTTTTCGTCAGAGAATAGGGACATCTTTCTTTTATGTCAAATGATACAAAGTTGTTGCATACCGTGCGAAGTCCTTTATTGAGGGAAGCGAAATAAGAGAAGAAAACCAAGTAAACTCTGTGTCTCCTTCACATTTGTAGGAGGAACGAAACTCTTCATTGTTTCTACCTTGGCCGGATCCGGGCTAATTCCATGTCTTCCTATCTTGAATCCTAAGTACAAAACGGATGATTGTAGGAAGCTACACTTGGATAATTTTATTCTCAGCTTATTTTCTCTGAAAGCAGCGAGCACTTTTTTCAAATTTTCAAAGTGTTCGGGCACGTTCCTTCCTAGCACCAATACGTCGTCTAGGTAGACTTGTGCTACAGGCCCTAGTAGATGATTCAAGGCCATTGTCATTGTACGAGCATAAATGCTTGGGGCGTTCTTGTGGCCAAACATTAAGCGAGTGGGACACCAGAGGCCCTTCCTGGTCCTAAATGCCATCAGCTTTTGCGTCTCTTCTTCTATCTCTAGGGCGTTGTATGCATCCAATAAATCTACGGATGTAAATACGGTATTACCCCCTAGGGACGTAAAAATCTCGTCAATAGAAGGCAGAGGGAACACGTCTTGTATGCTGTGGGAGTTGAGGTACCTGTAATCGAGACACACCCTCGGTTTTGTACTATTCTTTTTGGCCACCACTAGTAATGGTGACGAATGGGGGCTGTAACATGCTTTTATGTACCCCTTTTTCAGTGCTGAATCTGTGAAATCATCGATGTCCTGCAGGTACCGGTGCGGTAACCTGTACTGTTTACGAAAAATGACCTTAGGGGCATCAGGTAACAGCTCAATCTTGAATTTCTGAAGCGGGCAGACCGGGACAGCATCATCATCTAGTGCCAATACGTCATGGTAGTCCATGAGGAGCTCGAGTAATTCTTCCAGATACTCTGGCTGTTCGAGAAGACAGTTTTCCGCCTCTTCTTTTGACATCTTCTCTTCAATAATTTCTTTGTACACTCGCCTTAACTCTGCTCTTCGTAAGACCTTTTGAGTAGTGGCATACATTAGCAGAAACTGTTCTCTGGTTCCTCTCTGTCGTCTGTGCTCTCTCGAATCTGTTTTGCTATAATCTGGATAACTTTCTCCTAGCATTCTTATCTTTATTCAAATTAAAACGATTAGTCTCTCAAATTTATATGTTAACTGAGGATATACGGTGTTATCCCTCACGCGAACTAATTGTGTTCGGCGACTTAACTAACGGTCCTTTTGGTGAAAGCGGTGGTGTCATTAGGCACTTTTCGCTCCGCTTCAAAAGTCATCTTTGATGTTTTCGGTGGAGTTTGAAGATATCGACATGATTGACTAGCAAAAACAACTTCTCAAATTACTTTTAAAATTTATACTTAATTTCTTTCATCATTCACAAATGGCTCATCTTCTTTATGGTCATTGCTCTTCGAGACTTTCAAATTTTCGGATTGGTTCCAAAATTTTCTTTTCAAATTCTGAAGGGGTGCTTGAGTTTGGATCTGGCTCCTCTGGGATCAGCGCTGTGATGAGTGAGGGGTGGGTTCATGACTCCCACCCTGTCCCTTTTCATCTTGTCTGTCTCAATATGAGCTTCTCCGTTCAAGGCAATCTCCCTATCTCTTTTTCCATGTCTAGGCACTTGCTGCCTATGCGAATTTTGAACTGAAGAGGCTGTCTCTCCCCCCTGGGATACAGACAGATCGAATTCCTTGCGATAGAACGAGGTTCACCGCGGGGTGTTACGTTTTGTAAAACTGACCAGGCGGTCCTCCCTTGTGGCAAATGATGCTTATCGCCGTTTGCGTACGTTTTTTTATGAAGGTGGCCTTCCCTAGGAAAAAGATGGCTTATCGCGTTGCGTTGACGTTTTTAACTGGCAAGGTCTGCCTCCCTAGGAAAAAAGATGCTTATCCGCAGCACGTCGGGTGATTCAGCGTTAAATTTTTGGTTCGAATCCTTTCAATTTCGTCCCCCCTCTTAGGCCCTCGGGCCGGTGGTAACTGTCTATCCTTTTTTCCATGTGGTCTTCCTGTACTTCGGCTTAAGATATTCCCATCAGAAAATTCACCCTTAAACCAAATCAAATCCTTGTTGGAGCAAGATCGGTAATGTCTATCTCTCTATCTTCCTTGATAGACATTTTTACAGAAAAGAGGTTTAGAGTTATGGGAAGGTTAGACAAGATGTTGTTTCCTAAAAGGATATCCCAACTATTCTCTCCATTTACGTCGCTCACTTGAAATGTAGTGAGGTAATGTCTTTCATGCAGGCGAAGGTACAGCTGTATCTCTCCCTTTAGTACCGTTGGCTTGTTGTTCACCCCCTGTACTACTAAATCGGTCTTTTGGAGAGGGACTCCAAATTTCCCTTCTTTTTCCAATTCCTTTAACCGCCGGGCTGTGACGATACTGACGCTGGATCCTGAATCGATCAGAACACAGGTTTTCGACTCCATACTACTCAAAGATGGCGTAAGATAGACATTTGCGTAAAAGTGAATCGATCAGAACACATGTTTTCGCCTCCATACTACTCAAAGATGGCGTAAGATAGACATTTGCGTAAAAGTGTCGTCCTAGCCTAAAAGGTTGCTGGACGACTTCTCTTTCTTTCTCCTTTGCTTCCCAACTCTTCACTCTTTTCTGAAACTTCCGTTTTACACGTTTCCTCTCTTTGCCACTTTCTAAAAATTTCCTTTCCCTATCCTATCTTGAGGATGAGAAAGTTCTTCCTCATACATCCTATCACCATACTCCACCTTCTTCATTCACCTGCAAAATCTCTTGTGCCGGCTCTCTGCATATCGATACTCTCGCGTTAGTCTTTACCTCCCATTCTGGAGGCTTGTACCCTTCCTTTTTCTTGGAAAAGGTCCTGGGCCCTCGCTTATCTGGGTTATAAGACTCTGGCTTCTTCGCTCTCACCCCTTTTTCCATATCAATTTTGCTATTGTATGGAGTGAACATCAGCAGGGTTTCTGGGGTAGGTCTCCAGGGCGGTGCCCCTCTACAATTAGGTTGCGACCCCCTTCGATGATATGCCTTACATTCTCGGCAATAGGGCCATTCCCAACGGCATGCTTGGGAAGAGTGTCCGACTGACTCACAAAAGAAGCACACAGAGTGTTCTTTTAATTCTTGGGCGGACATCTTCCTTAAGGTGCCCTTATATCTCGGTGTACCATACCCCGTCTTCACTTCTTCTCCTTGGTTTCGGAAATGGTTCCCTGTTTTTCCAATATGAGTTACTATCTCCACCCCGTTGTTTATTTTCCGTTTCCTCTTTGGCCAGGAACACCCTAGTGGTGCGGACCTCGGTTGGCCTTTTATTCTCATCCTTTAATAAAGCTCCATTTGAAATTGAGATAATTTATCTAACAATTCATTTAAACTCATCTCGGTGTCAAATATTCGGAGGATTTTTTCTTTAAGGCGTTCTCCATCCCTTCTTTCATTCACGTTTTGTATAATCTTCCCTGTAACCAAGAGGTTTATTTGCCTTGAATTGAATAACTGCTTTGTCGTCCAGATCGTGCAGGCGACTTTGATATTTCCACAACCTTCTTCCAAGAATCCTGTAATATTATTCAGTTAAAGATTTCGAATCTCCTCCTACGATACTCTACAAAGATCAACCACAAGTCTGAAAACCGTTCTTTTCTTTCGGGCTGTAAAAAGGTTTTTTAATTGCGTCCAGGAGTCTTCTAATCAGTGACCTCGAAACTGCCAATCGCGAGGAATGCATTAACGAGCTATCGGAATTAGGTCTTGATGATGTGCAGTTTTGCAAAGGTGATCTTTTGACTCTCGATTTTAATGGCCTAAAGCATTAGCTTTTCATAGGGACGTGATGAAGTCGCGATATAGGAATTCCTTTCCAAACTCCTTGTTTTTAAGGTGTTGCAAATAATTTTAAGTTTCCGCATAGCTGGGAACGCGGGTTTAAAAAATAAGGTGATAGTATGAACTCCGATTGTTGGAGACATGAAAGAATCCTTGCCATGTTCCGGGAAAAGGTAGTGCTGGGTAGGCATTAGTTGGAAATTACACAGGTGGCATGCCGGTACCGGTAAGATTGGAGGCATCGTACTGATGTGGAATGCCATTAATTCCAGTTAATTTGCCTGTGGGTGTGCTATGTATAAAGCGTATTCCCTTCCGTCCCTCCAGGTAGAACGCTTAAATGCGTTTGCACGTGTGGGACCCAACAGGGTTTGGACCGATCTATTGTTGGTCTGGATCGTTTGGAACCTTTCAGTTCCCCATGGGGAGTGTGTTCGGTATTTTTCATGCACCTTTCCCCATTGCTTTCATTGGGGTGTGAGTTTCGAAAACCGCCCCAATTTCTGCGAGTTTTCTTTTTAACAGTAGTTTCGGCAGTAGCAGGCTCTCAATGTAAATTCAACGTGTTTGTCCAATACGTAACCTATTCTTGATATATATGGATGGAGTTTCGACCTCGTGGTGGAAGGTGCTCTCTCCCTTACTACTGGGGGTGTCTGGCTAAGAAGAGCGGTATAGGGGTTCTGACTGGCCCTTGGGTCCAAAGGAGCTTGGGTAGGGGGACCCCTATGGGAGGTTGTCCCCCCCTTGGGTTGTGGGCGTTTCATCTCCGCCCCCCCCTCCGTTTGCCTGCTCTGTGTTATGACCTTCATCATTACTACCCTCATTTTCCTCGATAATCTCATCATCTCTCTCTTCGTCAGCAGCACCATCATCTCTTATCTCTAAATTCGGTTTCTCCGCCATTTTGTTTTTTCGTAATCACAAAATAATGCACAATATGTCGGTACAACGCTCAACTATCTCTACTGTATGCACTCAAACAGCAATGTTAACTAGTGTTGGAATTAAAAATGTTGGCTGCGGACCTTCTTGTTACTACTATATACCTCCTCTAGTATACATATATATATATATATATATATATTATATATATAGTATATCATATATATATATATATATATTTAATATATATATATATATGTTTTTTATACCTAGGCTCACAGTTATGTGAAATATGTAAGGGGACCCTTATAATATATATATATATATATATATATATATATATATATATATATATATATATATATATATATATATATATATATATATATATATATATATTATATACCATATATAATATATATATATTATATTTACTATATATATATATATATATTATATATATATATATGATAATTAGTCTCAATTATGGCGAAAAATAGTTGTAGGTGGTGCCCAATATTCAACCAGCAGTGTTAAACTGGTGAAAAACTAAAAAAAAAATTGTTGTCCGCTGATCTCGTTTACTACTACTACTCAAACTTCCTTTTTTACTACTATGCGATGTTTATTGCACCAAACTGAGGTGTTCTAAACAGAAAATCTTCATTAAAACTTTTTTTCAAAAAATTTTTTTGTATATATATATATACATACCTATATATATAATTATATAATATATATTATATATATTATATATATATATATATATATATATATAATATATATATATAATATATATATATATATATTAGTAAGTATAGTATATATATATATATATATATATATATATATAATTTAGATTATTCTTAATTTTAATTAGAGTTTGGGACTGGGTCTTCCTCAGGCTATCCTGATTCAGAAAATATAGGGGTTATTGATCATATATATATATATATATATATATAATATATATATATATATATATATATATATTATATATATATATATATATATATATATATATATTTATATATAATATATATATATACTATATATATAATATAAATATATATATAATCATATATATATATATATATATATAAGATATATATATTATATACTATATATATATTATATTATATATTATATATATATATATATATATATTAATATAATATACTATATATTATTATATATATATATATATAAGTTATATATATATATTATATATATACTATATATATATATATATATATTATATAATATATATATATATATATATATATAATATATATATATATATACTATAAGTAGTATTATATATATTAGTAGTATATATACTATTAGTATATAGTATGATAATTAAAATTTACCTTAAATTTACCCCCCGTTTAGCTTTCCCATAAAAAAAATCATCAACCGTATGTCCGTGGACATATATATATATATTTATATATAATACTTATATATTTATTATATATATATACATATATATTATTATATATAATAATATATATAAATATATATAATTATATAATAATATATATGTATAGATATATATATATATATTATTATATATACTATATATACAATATATATATATACCCTCACCTATAACTATAGTCATATATATATATAATATATACTATAATATATATTATATAAAATATTATATATATATATATATATATATAATATATATATATATATATATATATATATATATATATATATATATATATATATATATATATATATATATATATATATATATATATAAAGTGGTTTGAAATAGATTTCAGGAAAAGAGAAGAAAGAGAGTTTGTTAAAGAATTTCTTCCGATTTCCAATGGTGCGATATATATGTCGCGTTTGTGTGGATTTCGAGCAAATGTTTATATAAACGAGCGGCCACTTCCTCGGTTCGGTAAGTTCGATTTCGTGCGTGACCTCGGCTTCGTTTTTAAACGCTTTCGCTCAGATCGACACAAAAACGGACAATTCGTTTTGTGCGAATGTGGGTGCGGGCCAATGGCTTGGAATTCCTTATTTTCTCTCTTTCAAACGCTGTAGCCAAATTGGGTAAAGAAAAAAGAAAAGAGGGAAGAACAAAGGAGATGAAGGAATACAAGAGAATTAGTTTTTTTTTTTATCTCCCTTCGCCCCCCAAATCTTAGTTTTTTCTTAAAATTAAAGTATCAGAATCGCATTGTGCAGATCATCATCAAATCTAAATTAATATTTTTAATATTAGATAAAGTAATTATCATATTCATATTAAAATTATTA
>JABUQX010008010.1:40000-42500 GCA_015478945.1 Trachelipus rathkii
AAATCCACCACCATATAGCAAAAAATATATTAGCCTGACTCTAAACTACGGTTCTCCGACTTTGCACCCTCTACCGACTAAAAATAATGTAAAGAAATTCCAAACGACACAAAACAAAGCTCTAAGAATCATAACAGGAATCGCACCAACAACACCACAACAGCACTTACACGAAGAAACCAAAATTATACCTATAGATATAAACCTCGACATGATAGGTTCACAATTCTATTCTAAAACCCAAACACTCCGTACCCATGCAACATTGAACTCTCTAAACCCCACCAACCACAGACTCAAACAGTCTCATTCTTCTCCAGCTCTATATTACAAACAAAATCTGAACAACATTCCACCTTCAAAAAAACAACACAACAAACATCAAACAAATCTACCCGAAACTAGCAGAAAACCACTTAAAGCGCAGACCACAAAACATCATTTTAAACAAACCCTCACCAGAAATAGCACTAGAATTAAACTCACAACCAAGAACCAGTCAGTTATCCATGACAAAGCTAAAATGCGGCCACCACCCTAAATTACAATGTTTCAAACATAGATTTAACCTTAAATAACAACCACAAACATCTTGTGAAAGCTGTAAAAATGTTCCAGAGGACACATCCCACATCTTTCTCTTCTGATTAAGTAACTCTCAGCACAGATCAAAATGGAACATATCATCCCTGGAGGAACTATGGAGAAGACCGGTGGCATCGGCTGAGTACTTGAATGGGGAGTGGTCCTTCAAATTTTTGGGACATCAGGGGTGAGAAGGTAAAAAAGTTTAAATATATATATATATATATATATATATATATATATATATTATATATTACTATATTCTAATATATATATGTCATTCTGTATTGCCAATAATATATATATATATATATTATTATTATAATATATATATATATATTTATATATAAATATATAATAATTAATAGTATATATATATATATATATATATATATATATATATATATATATATATCACTTAATGTAAAAATTCTTACTCCTGTACCTTCCAGCTCTTCTGCTGGGATAGCCTTTAACATTAATATTCAATTAAAAAGATAATGGCCTGGCACTCGTTACACTTCCCGAGTTCTTTATTAATACTCCTATATACTTTCTGAGAATGTCTGATAATGTTCTTTACTAAATCCCTTGTTCTCGTTCTAATGATAGAACGGTAGTTGTGTTCACAAAAGAAGAGTATCGAATTCTTGAACGAAGTTGTTAGGTTTGTTCCGACGATGTAAATAAGATGAATCGCAGATAAAAGAGTGCGAATGTTTAAATCTTTTGATATATCTATATGTATCTAGAAGATAGATCGTATTAAGCAGATGTAAGGTCGTTCACAAATAACAGTTTTTATTCATCAAATTTACTCTCGATTCAAAGATATGTTCACAATCAATTTTCAAACCAAATAACAAACCCTTTTATACCAAAATATTTCTCTTTTATACCTTTTCGTTCTTTCTCGGTTACACGAAAATTAGTTTAGCATGAAATATCATAAAAATTTACAGCTTAAAATTATTAACAATTTCAGATATTTCTCTTTGAAATATCTACACTATAATTAATACAATAAATAAAAGTTCATGCATAATTTAGAAACGTAGCATTTCCACGATTGCAGCAATAAAACACTACTACGATTAAAGGAAAGAGGCTTCTCAACATCGTTATATCATCTAGCCAAAATCTGTATGTGATCATAAGCCTCTCCTTTGAGAAAAAATCTTCAAGCTTTTTCTTTCCGAATATTTACAAGAGGATTTCGGGAGGTATACCGTCTGTCTTTTTTTCGGTATTTATACTGGAACATTGTTTTCACCCATGTTTAGGGATTCCTCTTTTCTTGTGTCTTTTCCTTCTGATTCTGATTCGTCTTCTCGTCATTTAGTTCTCTTTTGCTTCTCCTCATATTCTTTAACACTTTTTAAAGCCTCAACTCTTTCCAGCTTCTCTTCACTGCGTCTTCCCAATTACCTTTTCATTCTGTAGAAGATTGATCTGGATGGGGAACTGGGTTAAGTGCGAAAACTAATAAATTTCGGAGTCGAAATTTACATCGGTTTTAGCTCGAGCTTTGTTTTCCATAATATCATTCATTTATCTTTTTTAATCACAATCGCTGTCGCCATCGTCACTTGTTTTCCACATCACGTTCACTGTGCATCGCATTCTTTGATTTTCCTTTTAAAATAAAAGTGCCTTGATCTGATCATCGTGAGTAGCTCTGTCTTCTGTAGAGAGATCCCACTTGACCTTTTAGACGGAGGGTCCCACCTCTCCTTTACACCAACTTTTTTTATTTCGTAATAATTCAAGAACTTCTTCAGGGTTTGGTTCTTGCTTCACTATCCTCTCTTCAAAACTTCTTTTCTCTTTATTACTTAATGTCCCAGTGCAATCTCTTCATCACTCGGTTTTATCAATTCTATTTTCGATTATCTTCCACTACCAAGATTTCTTT
>JABUQX010008010.1:47500-55395 GCA_015478945.1 Trachelipus rathkii
TGTGAGTCATCATACTTACACCAACAAGTTGCTTAAATCTTACTACCGCACTAAAATAGTTTATTCCTATTTTCTTAATCAAAATGGGATCATTTATCTGGAGGTTTTTACCATATCGATAAAATTGCTTTAACAGAGTCTCACCTTTCTCAACCGTCTGATTATTCTTTATTTTACTTAATCATATGGAGTTCGACCTCTCCTGTTAACGGATTGTATCCTAGGAAAATGTAAGATTGATGCACCTGCCCACGTTGTGCAAAACCATATTACAGGCTTCAACCGTTTTAAAGAACAATTCACCTACATCATCTACGTAATTCCAATGTGAAATTATCCTTCACCAAAGTTTAACACTGCCTCTTTTTCTAGTAGGTAATCCATGCCTAGAAACAAGCAAGCGGGAATAAATCCATCCTGTACTACTACCACGGTAATATTATCTACTAATACTTTGGCCTAACTCTGATTTCTACAGCCATCGTGAACTAAACAATTCCTGTTACAACACCATTAAGTGTGGTATCTACTCCCCATTTTTTCAATATATGTCCAAATTGTTCTAAATCGTTGCCCACTGCTTCCTGCATCTAGCTGATGACCGATCCTGCATCAAGGAATGAGCAATTTTGCTTTTCAACAAAGCAAACTTCTTGCCAGGCGACTCATCATAGCACACGATTACAATTTAGTCTTGAGTTATGGCCTCTTTCCTACATCACTACGTTAATTCCAGACCTTCACCTGACGCATGGTATAACAAGTTGCTTTCAATATCTTCAGATAATTCATCGTCAGAATGTTCTATATTTTCCTCTTTGTGTTGCGCCACTATTCCTCTACTAGAAATGGGTTCATCGAAAATTATGTTTTTACTAGAAGCAATAAAAGTACCATCATCATTTAGTGGATTGAAATGTCCTCCATCCAATACCTGTATGTGGACATTCTTCAATTTGTGTCTCGCTTTTGGTTTTGAACCTATATCTGCTACTGAATAAAATTGCAATATTAACCAAATTTTCTCTCCAAACAGGTCACTCGCTACTAATAACACTTCCGATATCGGCTCTCTTCCAGTAAAACTCACTGTTCTTAATTACTTTAGAGATTTCTGTTTCTTCCCCACACGGTACGGTACAGTTTTCTATCCATTATAAAAATGTCTAACATAGCTTCTCATAAATCTTTAGGAGTTCTTAATACTATCTCTAATTAAGGATTATCTGCAACACAATTTAATTTTTGGAACTAGTAATTGGCTTCATCAGGAACGTTTTAACGGAACCAATCCTTTAGGAAGTGCTCAAGGATCGATAGTTTCACCCTCCTCGTCAATATCTCGGTGACATCTGGACGAAGTGTCAGAAACCACACTCTACTCTCCGCGGTAATTTCCTTAAGTTGTCTAATATGCGAGCTATCTTGCAATCCACAAACTTCATTGTATACAAATAAACAAAAGGCTGATGATCTGTGTAGATGATAAAGTCTTGTCCAAGCAGAATCGGTCTAAAACTCTTAAAGCCCAACCTCACTGCAAGTAACTCTCTCTTTATCGTTGATGCTTTTCTTTCGCAAACATTTAAAGAATGCGAATTGTGGGAAATTACATTTCGGTCACCGTTTTGTTTCTAACGTAAGCCAGCCCCCATACCGATGCCACTTGGGTCTACAAAGAGTTATAATGTTTTCCCTTGAGGAGAGAATTCCGGAGAGGCTAGTTCGACTGACTTCTTTATACGCTCTTTTAATTCTTCAAACCCCCTAATACTGTCAACTTTTCCCTCACCTAAGTTTCTTCGGTTTCCTCCTGCCAGGGTGCTAAGGGGTGCTGCTACGTTACAGCAATTTTGAAAAAACTGTCGCTGGAAGTTTATCAATGCAAAATATCTTCACAATTCATCGATGTCCTTTGACGTCTCCAACTTGTTAATTTGATCAATGAATTTCTGAAGCTTCCGAATACCAGTTCCGATAATAATATGCCCTAAGAACAGTATTTCTTTCTCCACCCATCTGCGTTTACTATCCTTTACTTTAGCAATGGCTTCGTACAACCGCTGGAGTATTCGTTCAATCTATTCCAGATAATCTTCAAACCCTCTTGATATCAATAAAACATCATCGAAATATACCACAACCTTATCTCAACTGAACCCGGTAAGTGTTTTTTGCATTTAACTTTGAAACGATGCGGGTAAATTCTTCAGAGAGAAGCTTAATCTTTTAGAAAGATACTAGCCACTAACGGTGGAGAACACGGTATAATCCTTACAACTTTTTTCCAACTACATGTGGTAATATCCCTTTAAAAGATCTAAAATTGATAAGTAATGAACTGCATGACAACTGAAGATGGTTTCCGCCATATTGTTCATGGGAAATCAGTATGCCTCCGTCAATTTGTTCAACCTTCGGTAGTCCACGCACAGGCGAAGAGTTTCGTCTCTTTACCGTATCGGTACTACAAGGGAGCTCCACTCTAATTCTGTAGGGAGTTATTGACGTTCTACTTACATCTGCATCATTTCTACTAAACACCAATCAATGTTTCCAAAATATTTCTTGTCTTTTCACATTGTTCTTGTTACAGCTTCTCCATGAACTCTATCCAATTCTTCAATTTTTCCCTTTTCCATTCTTTCTCCACACCTAGTTGATCTGGTAATTCTCGAACTGCCGTGTTCACTAAACATACTTTGGTTTCACAATTCTTCAAACTGTTTTCATCTACCACTCAGAGTGCCATAGCTAGTTTCTCACCTTTACCCAACCTCAACTGATTGGTCGCCAATTTCTCCAGTAACACTTTTCATTCTTTTTCTATCCATTATACCAGACCCTGTAACAACCTGAATTGGCTGTTATATCCCTTTTTATTGCCGTCTAGTCACTCAATCAGTAATTCTTCTGCTTTTGTACGGAACCATCCGACGCCGCTCCTAGTCTTGATTCGCTTAGAGCTTGATTCCGCCTCGATTAGTACTCATTCGTTATTTGTGATTACTCTCTTCCGCTAAATAAACGGGAACAGATGTAATGACTCTTACAGAAACCCAAAATTCCCTTGCTAAGAAAACCTGTTTTTAATATCATTATCTCCATTCGTGTAAATGAGTTTTCTTTCACACTTAATTTGATTTCGCTTTTCACCAAGAACGGCATTCCTAATATTACGCCTTCCTTCAGTTTGTTGACTGCAATAAAATTATACAGGTCATAATCTTTGTTGGCAATGGTGACCCCCAAAGGAGCAGTTCGGTTCGATTCTGCAGAAATCTGTGAGCCCTCTATGCCCTCAATCTCATAAATTTATTCACCACTTTCGGGCTCGAAATATTTCTAAATTCGTCTTTTCCGACCAAATAGTATTGTGCAACGGAGTTCATTTTCGTGGTCACCTCGACACCATTAAGTTTTATGAAAAACCGCAAAAGCGACGTTATGCCGATACTTTCGACACCGATGTAATGTGTTCTTCCAGTAGCGTGGTACACACCTCTTGTTGCTTCATTTCCAGCTTCAATTTTTCTAGATCATATTTTCAATGCCTGCTGAGGTAACGGACCAGTTGCACTTTCGTCCCGACCCATTACGAACTCTCTTGCCACAGTATTTAATACCAAACAACCACGATTTACCGGGATACTTTCTTGTGGGCATACTACTGTTCTTATTGGGTCAGACACTTCCTTGACAATGGCAGAGAAGTTTCCTTTACCGAAGCTGTTTGCTTTTTCTTCTTTTTCCACTCTCATATTTCCTCCTTCAAGGGACACGATTCTTGCCAATGACCGACTTCTTCACAAGGAAAATATTAAGTTTTTCAGAGTCAACTTTTCTTAAAATGTCCAGGTCCTGTTCTCTATCACTTCTCTGTCCGTCATGTTCGCGTCGGCTTCTGTTTCCACATCTTATCTCACAATTGGTAATTCTATGTTCATTACTACCACAGGCTAAGTATCATCCTCTGTACTTCCAAAAATCTCATTTTATGTGCCCCATCTTCCTACAATGATGACAGCGCATGCGTCGATCATTATGTGACCTAACATTTCGATTAATATACTTTTGGGACCAATGTTTTCTTGTAGTGACGGCCTTCCATACCGGACCAGATCAGCGTACGTCATCAGCTCATTATTTTCTTCCCGGAGTGTAGCCTATATAAGAATCAAGTTAGTTTCCGGTTCTTTCTGCTCATCCACCATATCCTCCTCTTGTGCCCAGTTTAATACACCTGTCCATGGCACCGTCATACTTTCCTTTTTTCCTCCCATTCGCAGCTTAAATCTCATCGCATCTTTCTCGTGAGACAATTCACAAATTGCTTTTTAAGAACCTCAACCTCCTCCTTGTCTTCCTCTGTTGCGGCATCATAAGTCGTTTGTAACCTAAGAGCAAATTCTACAAAGTTTTCATTTTTCTTTATCTCTCTTTTCCAAAACCCTCTCTGCAAATGCAATATCTCATTTTACTTTTCTTACTTACACAAACTCTTTAATCTTGTTACTATTGCGGTATACTTCATCTATGATCTATAAATGCTATAATATATCCTTAATGGTGGACCCTCTTAAAAGCTCCTCAACAATACATCCATTCGGTTTTAATCCTTTTCAAATTGCCTTTTTGGATATCGCTCGAAGTCATCCATGAATTCGTAAAACGTTTGGATTTCCTTTCATCCAAATTTTAGGGATTTTATAAAGATTACACTAACCTTGCTAAATGTTCTTAGGACCTCTTGCAACTCTCCGTCCAGAATGATAAGAACAATATTTACTGCCATGCTAATTCCATCTTCGAATTCTCGAACTAAATTAATCTCTTCACTCTTCTAATTCACTGTCTTCCTCTGACTGCACATCTGAAGGGGAGCTTTCATCAACTACATACTTTCTGGTGGGTCTCTTTCTTCTGCTTTTTCTTTTCTTTTTCCTATCTTAAGAGGTAGTACTTTTGCTGTCATTTCGGCTTTCACTCATGAAATCGTTGTTTTTATTTCATCTGAGGTGCCCCTTCTATATTTCAGGTCGTCCTGCACACTCTGTTTTATTATTTGTTACTTTTGCTGAAGTTTTTACTATGATTGCACTTTTTCTTTTCTTCTCTCAGTGTTTTGTCCTCTCTTGTAATTATCTCATTTTACTTCCTTCCCCTTTGCAACAAACGGAAACCCTTGTCTGGAATCTATCGCTTGGAATAGCCCTTTCGTCATTAAAGCCAACTGCTTCATCTGCCAGAGCACCCTGCAACTTCATTACTAGAGTAATTGACATGAATACTTCTTTAGCTCAGTCCTACTTTTCGTCATTATTATTCCTTATTTTTTTTTGTTTAGCCGTTTTACTTAACCAAATTAAACAGTTTAATCAACAATCACACCTTTGACCCGCACAATTATTAAATAAAAAAATATATATGTGTATCAAAATATGTAAGTTACAGTTAAAAATAACAACAAAATTTACCTATACCAAATTTTAAAAAAACTCTATACCAATTTTACAAAAATAATAAATTACTCAAATTCTCTACAATAGTCGAAAACTTTAAGCATTTTTTGTTCTACCTTTCTATTATTTTCAATCTTAAAAGTACAATTCACAAAAAAAATGATTCGCGTAGAGAAAAAAAAAGAAAATATTAGTTATCACTACAAAGTACTCTGTCTAGGTTTGTACTAATTAACTTTAGAGCTCAGTACAATGCAGCAAATAACTGCACTTTATGCTTGTAGCACAAAAAAAACTTCTAACTTTGTCTCAAAGTTTGATCTTACGCCGGAATCTTTTACTAATTTGATATGGCGCTCTTCGAATGCATAGATCTTAGGAAGAAACAACTGTGGGTCACCAAATAATATGTTATCGTGTCACCATGCTGATATAATTAAAGGGCTCCAATTATAATAGAAATGAGATCCCACAATACCAGGATAAGGAAAAAACAAAAGCAATTGATTATATATATATATATATATATATATATATATATATATATATATATATATATATATATATATATATATATATATATATATATATATATATATATATATATATATATGAAGAGATAACATATATATATATATATATATATATATATATATATATATATATATATATATATATTTATATATATATATATATATATATATATATATATATATATATATATATATATATATATATATATATATATATATATATATATATATATATATATATATATATATATATATATTTATATATTTATATATATATATATATATATATATATATATATATAAATATAGATATATAGGTTCTAAATATACTCAAGATATATATGTGCCAATTTAACTTATAAAACAAATTGATTTTATTACGCTAACAGCTTTAAATCCAATATTTGTAATAAATCATGGAACCAAATAATAGATTAAATATACCTAATTAGCAGGCAAAAAGCAAAGTTATAATATATATATATATATATATATATATATATATATATATATATATATATATATATATATATATATATATATATATATATATATATATATATATATATATATATATATATATATATATATATATATATTGAGTTTTATTATATAAAAAATATATATCCAAAAGTATGAATGAGTATGAAAAAATACTATAATAACTGAACATAATTTTCATCAACCAAAATTAAATTTTTGTAAATTAACATTGATATATTTCTTAGACTCGACAAAGAGATCATACTTGAAGAAGGTTCCATTAACAAATCGGGAACGAAAGCTCGTATTATTAATTATGTTTTATATTGGTTTTAATATGTGTAATTTTCAATAAAAATATAAACTATCTTGTGTGTTGATAAACTTAAAGGGCAACATATAAATAAATATCTTTAATGAATCCGATTATATATTTTATGATATATATATATATATATATATATACAGAAGAAATATAGAAAAAATACATATATATATATATATATATATATATATATATATATATATATATATATATATATATATATATATATATATATATATATATATATATATATATATATATATATATATATATATATATATATATATTACAGTTATATACAGTTATATTCAGCCTTCTTAATAATGGCACTTACTACCGTCATTTACAATTGTAAACAGTACACCATTAGTGTTGGTTGCAAAAAAAGAAACAGATTTACAAAGACCAAGCCATTCATATCTGGTATTTGGCCTCAATTGCACCAACTTCACTGATGAAAGATGTTTAAGATCTTCTTCAAGTAGAAGAACCTTTTCCGTGTGCGAGTCTATAAAGGCTCCGGCAGCAAAACTTCGATCTCACTTTCGCGATCCTTCCTTGAACAAATGTCGGACAGGAAGCTGGAAGAAAACAACTCTTCCTTAAAACCATCGAACGGCAATACGATGTATTTGCAACCCCAACAACCCCTTCCACTGAAGATGCTGTACACTGGTGACAGTCCCCATGCAGTTTATTTAAAAAAGGTGGAACAGTTACAATCAGCATCAGGTTTAAAGTACTTATCAGAATAATAATTTCAATAATAATATAAAAATAATAATAATAATAATAATAATAATAATAATAATAATTTTCACAATCATAATCACAAGCATACCCAACCATCATAATATTCACGACTATAATTATAACGATCATCATATTCATTCTCACCTTCTAAAGATCTTAACTATGAATAATAATAATAATAATAATAATAATAATAATAATAATAATAATAATAATAATAATAATAATAATAATAATAATAATAATAATAATAATAATAATAATCATAATAATAATAATAATGAAGTCGGTAAGCAATTTACATTAATTAAATTTTTAAAGTAAAGAGATCCAAAGACA
>JABUQX010008011.1:0-35781 GCA_015478945.1 Trachelipus rathkii
ATAACTATGCTGACGTTTCGTTCAACAATACATGTTGACCTCTTCGGAGCAAGAAGAAGACTGAATTGATTTTCAAAATTTTTTAAACTAAATAAGATGCGAATGCGACAAGCACAAGGAACAATTAAAAACAACAATTAAAATGTATTTTTTCTATGAACTTATGTATATATATATATATATATATATTACTACTATATATATACTATATAATATAATATATATATATATATGAAGGATTAACTCTAAACCATCGGCAATCATCATGCACCTTCCTCGTCCGGATCCTAAGTTGTAACTACCTAGAGAAGTTACACTCCTTGAAGAGGGCTAAACCTGTGAGGGTGTGAACTACTTGTGCGCTACTGGAAATACATTACTATCAAGAGGAACCCCAAGAAAGGTTCAAGATATTATAGCACAAAACCTTTACTGGTCATCTTTTTGGAAGAGAAACATAAAAACCATAATATTTGAAGAATAAAAGAAATATCGAATCTTCAATGAGAAATGTGGCCGAAAAAAAGAAAACATCATTATCACAGACAACAGCAGATTGATGATCCAGTTTGTCCATCCATATCATTCAACTTTGCCTCGATTAAAAAGATTTCTTCAGCTTACACTGTTTTGAAAAAACTGATAAAACAAAGATTTGGGGGAAATTAATGATAGAAAAGGCACAGAAATTCATTCAAAATTGGGGAATTGATTGCTGTGGACCAATCTGCCATTTTCTTTTGTTGAAGGACATTGGATTTAAGAGATTAATTAATCACGTATGTCCACAATATAATATTCAATCAAGGAGGTACTTTCTCAGAAGAGAGTTATCCAAACAATTATATAAAAGGATAAAGAACAAAATAACACTTCAGCTGCAAGAAATTCAAGCAATATCATTAACATCAGATATTTGGACTTGCTCATTTAACAATGAAAGCTTTATAAGTATGTCAGGGCATTGGATTGATAAAGATTTTCAAAGGAAGAGTGGAAAATTACAAATCAGTAGTTTTAGTGTTGTTCTTCATTCAGCAGAAAAATGTCTAAAAAGTGAGGAAAATAATTAAGAGCTGGGATTAAAAAAAAGAAAAATATTCAGTTGTCCTAAGATTAAAGCACCAAAACATTACAAAGGTATGAGAGCGACAGGTGCTATAAATGAGACATATTTTATTAATTCCTACAGCTAGTAATACATGATGCTAATTTTCTCAAAAATCAATCAAAGATTTAATTACTTTATGTAGGAAAATTGATAGGTCATTTAGTAGAATCACCAACTTGCTACAACTTAAATTAACGGAAATTTCAAAAATCTTAATTTGCCAATACACAGCTTATCCAAGATTGTGGAAACAAGATGGAATTCATCATATTATATGCTGCAAAAGATCATAGAGCAAAAAATTGCAATAATATCAAACTTTCTTCAGATTTGAAAAACAATCTATATATCTAATGCAAATCACTTGGAAGTAATGGAGAATATAATTAGATTGCTAAAACCATTTGAAGAATTAACTAAAAGAGCAGCGAGTGATGATGATGTAGATTTATCTTTTGTAATACCTGCAGTTAATTCATTTGCAAAAAATATTTAGCAAAAACCCCTGGAAAGGGATATCGGTGTGTAAAAACTATGAAAGATTAACTTTTAAATTCTGTTACTGAACGTTTTTGGTACCATAAAGAGAAAAAACTTTATGTACTTGCAAACAGTTTTAAATCCACAATACAAATTAGCACCCTTTGATATTATTGATCAGGATAAAATAAAAATTTATGTTCAAAGAAGAAGTAAAACTTTAAAAAGCTAAAGAAAATATTACATTCAGTTCAGATTCTGATGAACATGATGATCAAAATGATCAGTCTTATACAGATTCACATTGAAGAAATCTGAAAATTGAAACGGCAGATATTGATAAGGAAACCCATTCAATTTTCTGGAAGTGCTTTTTGCATGACATGCTACCAAGAAAAATCGTTAGGAGAAAATGAAGAATTATTCAGATACAATCCAAACCAAAGTGGAAACTGATCAAAGGAGAAGGAAGTTAAAATGCAACGATAGAAGCAGTAGTGAGAGAAAACAACATGAATTAGGAAAATACTATTCAAACTTCTGTGGATAAATATTTTGCAGCACTACTTATGGAACGAAAATCGGATTGCTGAATTACTGTTATGAGTGGAAAGAAAGAAAAAGCTATTTTTATTCCTTGGATTGCATCTTTACCTGAATGGCTAGGAAATTCTATCTGCTCCACCTTTCAAGGTTATTTTAGCGAGAGATGTTTAGCAAGCAGGAAATTTCTCAAGAAAAAGGAATAGTCTTTCTCAACACTTTACTGATCAACTCCTGTTTCTTCATCATTAATTTAAGAGTATTTGATTTTAAATATTAGCGAATGGGTTACCTAATAGCAATGCATAAGCTATTTAACTTTCCTTTCACTGACTTTTGTGCTTAACAAATAATTTAATTTTCTTCAACAAAATTCTTTGTTATATCTACTACAGTATACAGGTATCGATAACAGTGGTCATGCACTTTATTTATATAGTATAATATATATATATATATATATAATATATATATATATATATATATAATATTATATATATAATATATATTAATATATATATATATAATAATATTAGTATATAATAATTATATATATATATTATTATATTATATATAATATATATATATATATATATATATATTATATATATTATATATATATATATATATATATATATATATATTATATATATATATATATTATTATATATATAATATATATATATATATATATATATATATATATACATTCATAGTTTCAATGTTAATTTGTTAAAACTTAAAAGCTCTTTAATAATTTAAAGTATATATATATATATATCTTAATTTTTTAGTCTTTTGGTCAGATATGGCATTTAGTTTAAAAGTTCTTTTACCTATTTCTGTATTGCATTTTTAAAGCTAGATTTATCAAAAGTGTATTTTTTGTTAGGGGTTGTCATTTTGGATATCAAACCATTTTAAGTTGTTTATCAAAATAATTAGTCAATTTAGTAAATGGTGTCATATAAGCCTATTCATATTGTTTATGCGTGGAGAAAGGAAAGCTATTTATCCTGATTGCATCTTACCTGAATTAGCTAGGAAATATCCCTCTGCTCCACTTTCAAGTGTATTAAGCGAGGGAATGTTTAGCCAAGCTGGAAATATTTATACAAGTAAAGGGAATCGTCTTTCTCCAACACTAACTGATCAACTCCTGTTTCTTCATCATAATTTAAGAGTATTTGATTTTAAATATTAGAATGCGGTACCTAAATAGCAATGCATAAGCTATATAACTTTCCTTTCACTTATATTGTACTTAACATAATTGAATTTTTTCAAAAATTTCTATCGTGATACTCTTTACTGTATCGATATCCGATAACAGCTGGTTACATGCACTTTTATATATATATATATTAAAAATAATAAATATATACAATATATATATATATATTATATATATATATATATATATATATATATATATATATATATATATATATATATATTATATAATATATATGATATATACTATATTATATATATATTATAATATATAATATAATATATATATATATTATTATTATATATATTATATATATTATATATATAATATATATATATTATATATATATATATATATTATTTATAAATATATATATATATATATAGTTTCAATTGTGTTAATTTGTTAAAACTTAAAAGCTCTTTAATAATTTAAAGATTTAGGATATATATCATAATTTTTTAGTCTTTTGGTCAGATATGGCATGTAGTTTAACCAAGTTCTTTTACCTATTTCTGTATTGCATTTTTAAAGCTAGATTTATCAAAAGTGTATTTTTTGTTAGGGGTAGTCATTTTGGATATCAAACCATTTTTAAGTTGTTTATCAAAATAATTAATCAATTTAGTAAAGGTGTCATATTATGCCCTATTTCATATTATATATTATGAAAGTTATAATATTTAGTTATTACTATTGACTTAATATTATAACTACAAAAAAAAAAAAAAATACAAGATAATTTTTTTACACATTTTTGTATGAATCGTCTTCTAACATAAAATTATTTCATTAAATGTCTCATTATTACTTACAATGAATTATAACTATTTTATTTCAAAACTACCTTTTAAAACTACCTTTAGTGGTCTCCGGCCGGAGCCAGAGATCTTTAAGAAGGTAGGAACTCCGGCCAAGCAGTAGCCGGAGCCGGAGATCGGGTGCATCCCTATATATTATATAATTATATATATATATATATATGTATTTATACATACATATTATATATATATATAATATATATATATATAATAGTATATATATATATATATATAGTATATATATATATATTATATATATAGTATATTATATATATATTATAAGTAGTAGGAAGGGAATTTTCCGTTGCCCCCAACTTTTGCCTTTCCAAGGGGTCAATTATTGAGACCTTGATTTTTGCAACCCTTACGAAGAAATGGTTGCGCCAGACGACGGTTGCGTAGCAACCGTCGTACGTACCTCCCCCCTATTTTTTGGCCCCCCTTTAGGGCTTAGCCCCTTTTTTTATGTTTTGGCCTTGCAATATTCGGTTTTTGGCACTTGGGATGCAAGGGCTGAAATTGACCATTCTTAAAAGGTCAAGTGAGGGATTAGTAGGGATTATCTTTGAAAATCAATCAATACCTGCCGCCTTTGACTTTGGTAGTGTAACTGTCGCCAACATGAGGTCATGTACGGTACCTGACCTGTATGGATCTGTCCTAACTTATTTCCTCCACCCTCGACACCTACCCTACCACACACACACACACACACACACCACAACACACACACACACACACACACACACACACACACACCACACCCACGTACAAGAACACGGCTACTATATATATATATATATATATATATATATATATATATATATATATATATATATATAATATAATATATATATATATATAATATATATATATATATATATACTATATTAATTATAATATATATTGCGATCCCGTTGACACTTATACACACACACACTTACACCTCACCCATAGGACACTTACACTCACACACACACACACACACACACACTCGTATATTTATTCCTCAGCTTGATGCCTCAACTTTGATTGTTCCCATTGATGCCGCAGCATTGATGCCTCAACTTGATGGCACCTATATCATGTTTGGTTCAGCTTTATTGGTGCCTATCTGATGATTGCATCTCTGATGGCTCAACTTTGATGATGCCATCTTTGATGACCTCAGCATTATTGTGGTTCAGTTTTGATGATCAGATTTATTGAATGGTTTCAACTTTGGATTTGGTTCCCAATCACCGTAAGGAGTGTCTAGGAGTGTTTCATTAGTGTTCTATGAGTATTAGATGAGTGCCAGATGAGTGCCAGGTGTGTGCCAATGAGTGCCAAGTGAGTGCAAATGAGTGCCAATGAGTGCCACATAGTGCCAACTGAGTGCCACTTTTTTCAAGCCTTCTAGCCTCCCCTGAGCCTAGAATAGCCTTAATATTGGTGTCTACCCCTAGGTTATAAAGGTATGAGGAATCGATAGGTGTATATTACAAGTTTGCTTAGGATGCTTTCCTACTTGGAGTTAGTCTTTTTCTAACACTTATAGCCCATATATATATATAATAGATATATTATTATATATATATATATATATATATAGTATATATATATATATATATATATATATATATATATATATATATAATTATAATATATTATATTATATATATATATATATATATAATATTACTTACACACACATACAACACATACCAGATACCAATACACTTACACTCCACACAGATAACACTCACGACTTACGTTACACACACACACACACACACACAACACACACTCACACACAACACTCACCACACATTTTACACCCAGCATAGACACTTTATACAAACTTACATTACCCATAGATACACTTACACTTACGCTTACACCACACACACACCTACACTTCTGCCAAATAGACACTTTACACTCCCCATAGACCTTCCACTCAACCAAGACACTTACACTTACACTTACACACATACACACTAGACACTATACGCACTTACACTCCGCCATAGGACACTTAACTAGACCATATACACTTACACTCACACAACAGATACACTTACACTCACACCACAACACATTTTCATGCCTCACTTTGATGGCCCAAATTTTTTTTTTTGTTGCCTTCAACTTTGATGTTCATCACTTTGATGCTCATCTTTGATGACTTCATCTTTGATGACGTCATTTTTGATACCACCTATATTGATGATTCATCTTTGATGAAGTCATCTTTGTCGGTTCATCTTTGATGGTTCATCTTTGATGGTTCATCTTTGATGACTCAGATTTATTGATTGTTCATCTTTGATGGTTCCCAACCCCTGAGCCTAGAATAGCCCTAATATTGGTGTCTACCCCTAGGTTATAAGGTATGAGGATTCGATTGGTGTATATTACAAGTTGCTAGATGCCATCCTGTATGGAGTTAACTTTTTCCTAACCAACCCTGATCATAGAATAACACTAATATTGAAGCCTACCCCTATGTTATAAGGTATGAGGATTCGATTGGTGTATATTATAAGTTGCTAGGATCCTTCCTACTATGAGTTTGCATTTTCTAGCTTTTTTTAACCTACCCTACATCAAAGAACAGAGCTAATATTGATGTCTACCCCTAGATCATAAGCTGACCACCAGGACGCAGCATGTGCCCTCCGCGCAAAGACAGTCAACCGCGCACCCGCAGGTGCGACCCGCCGCGTTCCCGCCCGCCGCGTGTGCCCGCAGGCGCAATATTTCCGCGTACCCGCCCGCCGCATTGCGCCGCAGGCGCAATATTTCGCTCGAACGAAAAATATATATAATATAAGTCATTCATTTTTATTTCATACTTAAACATTTTTATTAAAAACATTTTCGCGATCCTAAAACTGTAACTCATTACAGACCTATTATTATTATTTTCAACATATTTCATAGTTGTGATATCAATGTAAACTATTCAAAAAATTTCTTTTCAAATATACTATGAGTCATTCATTTTACTTCATACTTAAACATTTTTTATTAAAAACATATACTTTACAGCCCTTAAAGCAGTAAAACAGTAAATCAATAGAGGTGTTACCTAGCATCAGAGGGAATAGTAAGGCTTTGTTTTACTGCTTTGCTGATTTACTGCTTTAACTCATATATTTATTAACATTATTTTTTCTTTTATATTTTTTACTTAATACTTTTTAATTTATTAAATTTTTAAAAATTGTATGGTAAGAAGAAAAAAAGCCAGAGTGGCTGATATTATAATCATTTTATTTTACTACAATTTTTACGAAATTTATTAAAACATTAAAATTTACAGACCTTAAATCAGTAAAACAGTAAAAAACCAATAGAGGTGTTTACCTTAGCAACAAAAGGATAGTATGCTTTTGTATATTTACTTCTTTACTGCTTTTAACTTCATTTGTTTTACTGCTTTAACTCATATATTTATTAACATTACATACCTTTAAAGCAGTAAATTCAGTAAAATCAATAACGTGTTTGCCTAGCAGCAACAAGGGGTTAGTATGCTTTTTTTACTGCTTTACTGCATAACTGCCATGTTTTAATGCTTTAACTCATATGCTTTACTTGCTTTAACTCATATATTTATTAAAATTTTTATGTTTTTTTTTTTGTTTTAATACCTTTTTATTTATTTTTATTTATTTTTTTATTATTTTTATTATTTTATTTTTATTTTTATATTTTTTTTTTATTTATTTATTGATTTATTTTTATTTTTTATTATTATTTTTAATATTAATACTTGTGCTTATTTAACTTCATGCTATTGTTATTGATATTACACACACACACACACACATACACCACACACACACACACACACACATAACACACCACACACGCACACACACACATCACACACACACACACACAACACAACACACACACACACACACACCCCTGTTTAAAACATATCAAATAAGTTCTTTTGGATGAACATAACGTATAATTTATTTAAACAAAAGGCAAAAAGCGATAAATAATTCTCGACCAATCACATACGAGGTCATATACAGAGCTTAAAGGATTACTCCGTCCACTCAAAATAAGAAAAACATTTCCTTCTTACCTGCTTAAAGGATCTTACCTATCAGCATGTTTCAGTTGAAATATATTTATAAAATAATAACATTGATTCTCATGTTTCTTGTCTATACTGGAATTACTTTTTGACCTGGTATTAGGCTTAAATCAGCCCGGGATACAAAAAGGCTTACCCTAAATTTAGGCCTAACGTAGTTATTTCAACACATTTTACAGAAAGAGGTCAGTTTAAAATATATTTTGACCTGGTATAAGGCCTAAATCGGCCCCGGGGGCGTACAAAAGGTTTATCCTAAATTTAGGCCTAAAGTAGTTATTTCAACACATTTACAGAAAGAGGTCAGTTCGTATCTGTAAGGAGGATTGCGCGTTGTTGTGTTTTCTTGTGTGTTGAATTGTCAATGTACATAGATAATAAAAGAAAATCCAAAATTATTTTGAAATTACTTCTGAAATATTTTTAGTAACATTTGAGCGAATAAATAAATGTAAGTGAATAATTGTTATTTTTTAAATAAAAAACCTAGAATGATTTTAATAAAATACATATTATGTTGGTAGCAGAGAAGAACTTATTACATGGCTAAAGATGATGTAAAGGCAGTAAGTCAATAAAACAAAACGTGGCATAGCTTTGGTGTAGAGGGCTGCTAGGGCCTGCCTTACTGATTTACGGATTTATTGCTTTAAGGTACGTAAATATATGTTTTAATAAAAATTTCATAAAATTTTAGTAAAAAGTTATTTTTAAAACTTGATAGTTATAAAAAGTTTATAAACAAAAAGTATTAACAGTTAATAATTAATTCTTTGTTCAAAGATAATGATTGATTTATTATAGAAGTTTAAGAAACTTGAAATAATTTTAGTTTTATATTGGAATGAGTAATATAAATGTACGTGTTTAATTTAAAACAAAATGTTTAATAAATTATTACGTTATGTTCATACAAAAGAAATTATTTGATTATGTTAGACAGGTGCGTGTGTGTGTGTGTGGTGTTGTGTGTGTGTGTTGTTAGTGTGTGTGGATGTGTGTGTGGCGTGTGTCGTGTGTTGCTATGTGTGTGTGTAAGTTGGTGTGGTATGTGTGGCGGTGTGTGTGTGTGTTAAATATAATAACAAATAGGCATGGAGTAAATAACACTAAGTATAATATTAAATAATAATTAAAAATAAAAAATAATAATAAAAATAAAATAAAAAATAAAAATAAATAAAAAATAAAAATAAAATAATAAAATAATAAAAATAATAATAAATAAATAAAGTATTAAAACACAATAAAAAACATAATAAGTAGAAAAATATATGAGTTAAAGCAGTAAAGCATATGAGTTAAAGCAGTAAAACATATGAGTTAAAGCAGTTAAAGCAGTAAGTAAACCAAAAGCCTACTAATCCCTTGTTGCTAGGTAACACAGCGCTATTGATTTACTGCTTTAAGGTATGTTTAATTGGTTAATTAAATAATTGAGTTAAGCAGTTAAAAATGAGTTTAAAGCAGGTAAAGCAGTAAAAACAAAAGCATACTAATCCCCTTTTGTTGCTATGGTAACACCTCTATTGATTACTGATTTACGCTTTAAAGGCTGTAAAGTATATGTTTTTAATTAAAATTTCATACAATCTGTTAGTAACAATAAAATGATTATAATATTTCAGCCACTTGGCTTTTTCTTCCTTCATACAATGTTTAAAAATTTTATAAATTATAAAGTATTAGGTAAATGCTATAAAAGAAAAAATAATTTGAGAAATATATGAGTTAAAGCAGTAAATCAGCAAAGCAGTAAAACAAAGCCTTACTATTCCCTCTGTTGCTAGGTAACACCTCTATTGATTTACTGTTTTACAGCTTTAAGGGCTGTAAAGTATATGTTTTTAATAAAAAAATGTTTAAGCAATTGTAGTAAAATTGAATGACTCATAGGATATTTTGAAAATTTAAATTTTTTGAATAGTTTACATTGATATCACAACTATGAAAATATGTGTTAATAATAATAATAGGTCTGTAATGAGTTACAGTTTTTGGTCGCGAAATGTTTTTAATAAAAATGTATTAAGTATGGAAATAAAAATGAATGGACTATAGTATATATTATTTTTTTCGTTCGGCGGAAATATTGCGCCCTGCGGCGCACGCGGCGGGCGGGAACGCGGAATTATTGGCCTGCAGGCGCACGTGGCGGGCGGGACGCGCGGGGGGTCGCACCTGCGGGTGCTGCGGGTTCGTTGTCTTTGCGCGGAGGGCACATGCTGTGTTTCCTTGGTGGTCAGCTTTATGATCTAGGGTAGACATCAATTATTAGCTCTGTCTTTGATGTAGGGTAGGTGTAAAAAAGCTAGAAAATTGCAAACTCATAGTTTAGGAAGGATCCTAGCAACTTATTAATATACACCAATCGAATCCTCATACCTTATAACATAAGGGGTAGCTCCATATTAGTGTATATTCTATGATCGGGTAGGGCAGAAAAGTTAACTCATATGCGATGCATCCAGCAACTTGTAAAATTAACACCAATCGATCCTCATACCTTATAACCTAGGTGTAGCACCAATATTAGGGCTATTCTAGGCTCGGGGTTGGGAACCATCAAATAATGAACAATCAATAAATCTGGGTCATCAAAGATGAACCATCAAAGATGAACCGACAAAGTGACTTCATCAAAGATGATTATCAATATAAGATGAATCATCAATATAGATGGTTTCAAAGATGACGTCATCAAAGTGGAGTATCAAAGCTGAGGTATCAAAAGTTGAGGCATCAAAATGTTGAGCCATCAAAGTTGAGGTATCAAAATTGTGGTGTGAGTGTAAGTTGTATCTGTGTGTTGAGTGTAAGGTGTAATATAGGCTAGATGTTAAGTGGTCCTATGGCGATTGTAAGTGCGTATAAGTGTCATAGGTGTGTATTGTATGTAAGTGGTAAGTGTAAGTGTCATGGTTGAGCTGTAAGTGTCTAGGTGAGTGTTAAGTGTGTATAAGTGTCTATGGCAGAGTGTAGGTGTGTGTTGTGTAAAGCGTTAAGTGTAAGTGTATCTGATGGGGTAAGTGTAAGTGTGAATAAGTGTCTATGGTGAGTGTCGAGTGTGGGTGTATCTGTGTGTGAGTGTTGTGGTAAGCGTAAGTGTTGAGTGTAATCTGTGTTGTGAGTGTAAGTTATGGTATCTAGGTATGTGTGTGTAAGTAAATATTATATAATTATATTAATATATATATAGTATATATATAATAATATTATATATATATATATATTATATAATATATATATATATATATATATATATAATATATATATAATAATAGGGCTATAGTGTTAGGAAAAAGACTAACTCATAGTAAGAAGCATCCTAGCAACTTGTTATATACACCAATTGATTCCTCATACCTTATAACCTAGGGGTAGACACCAATATTAAGGCTATTCTAGGCTCAGGGAGGCTTAAAAAAGGCTTTGAAAAAAGTGGCACTCAGTTTGCACTATGTGTGGCACTCACTTTGGCACTCTTTGGCACTCACTTGGCACTCATTGGCACTCACTTTGCACTCATTGGCACTCACCTTGACATTCACCTGGCAATCATCGATCTCATAGAAACACTCCTAGGACACTCCTTACGGATTGCGAACATAAAAGTTGAACCATCAATAAAATCTGAGTCATCAAAACTGAACCATCAATAATGCTAGTCACAAAGATGGCATCAATCCAAAGTTGAGCCATCAAATTATGAACCATCAGGATTTAGGCACCATCAAAGCTGACCAACAATATAGGTACCCATCAAAGTTGAGGGCATCAATGCTGCGGCATCAATGCTGAGGCATCAAGGTTGAGGCATCAAAGTTGAGTTCATCAAAATATTCGAGGGTTGTGTGTGTGTGTGTGTGTGAGTGTAGGTGTCTATGGGTGAGTGTAAGTGTGTGTGTATAAGTGTCAACGGGATCAAAAAATTATATATATATAATTATATATATATATATATATATATATATATATATATTATATATTTTATATATATATATATATATATATATATATATATATATATATATATATATATATATATATATATTTTATTTAATTATAAATTTTTTGAGATTATATATATATATATATAAAATATATATATATATATATATATATATAAGTATATTATATATATATATTATATTAATATATATATATATTATATATATATATATACGTGCCGTGTTTGTGTGTGTCGTGTGTGTGTGTGTGTGTGTGTGATGTGTGATGCGGGGTAGGTGTGAGGGTTGGATGGAAATAAGTTAGGACAGATCCATACAGGCCAGTGACCTAACATGGACCTCATGTTAGGGGACAGTTACCTACAAAGCAAGGCGGGCAGGTATTTAATGAGTTCAAGATAATCCACTTACTAATCCTCGACTCACCTTTTAAGAATGGTCAATTTCAGCCCTTGATTCCGTATCAAGGAAGGCCGAAATATCAAGGCCAAAACCGAAATATCAAGGGCCAAAACATTAAAAAAGGGGCTAAGTCCCTAAAGGGGGGCCAAAAATAGGGGAGAGGTACGTACGACGGTTGCTACGCAACCGTCTGGCGCAACCCTTTTTTTCGAAGGGTTGCAAAAATCAAGGTCTCAAAATTGACCCCTGGAAGGCAAAAGTTAGGCCAACGGAAATCCTTCCTACTACTTATATATATATATATATATATATATATATATATATATATATATATATATATATATATATATATTATATATATATTTATATATATATATATATATATATATATATATATATATATATATATATATAATATATATATATTTTATATAGTATATATATATATATATATAAATATATATATTATATATATATATATATATATATATATATATATATATATATATATATATATATATATATAAGTTAGGCCTTGATTAAATTTAAAAGATCTTGAAAAATATATAACAAATAATTTTTAATAAATAGTAGTAGAGCACAAATTTTCGTTCTTTAACATAAGAACCTCTTTCAGGTGCATATATTTATAAACTAAGATAAAAATTTAAAAAATTAATAAAAAGTAATAAATAAATAATAAAATATAATATAAGTGTTTCATAGATTACGAGATTTTATCAATTTAAAGTAGTTGGAGGAGTTCATAATTGAGTTTTGTATGGGATCTATTGGTATTTCACCGGATTGTCTATTAAAGTTAGTAGAATTGTGAATACAAAAAGATTCAAGTAGTTTTCTTTTTTGTGAATTTTGAACGTGTTGTGTGGTGGTCATGGAATCGATATCATTGGTGTGATTGAGAGTGGAGCGATGTAATGTAAGGGCGAGTTAGGATTGTCATTAATTAGGTCTTGTTTATGTTGGTATGGACGTCTGGAGAAATCATTTGTTTCCCCTATGTAGATGGAGTCACAATGGAAGCAGGTAATTTTGTAAAAGCATTGAGAAATATCATTAGAAGAACGAATGAGGGGTTTTAATTTTCTATTAAGGGGTGTGGTATTAGAAGTGGTAAAATGAAGATTTTTAGGTAGAATGTTATGGAGATGTTTTAGAGGAAATTGAGGAATGGGTAGGTAAGAGTTGTGGTTTCTTGTATGTGGAGTGTTGGGATTGTAGAATTTTTGGGTAGCAAGTTTTTGAGCTTTGGAGATAATGTGATAAGGATAGGAGAGTTTTTGGAAAGTGGTGAACAGAAATTGTTGTTCAGTTTCTAGGAGAGTGGGTGAGCAAATTCGTAAAGCACGATGGAAGAAAGAAGAAAGAGCACCCATTTTACAACAAAAGGAGTGGGAGGAGTACCAGTGGATATAATTGGGATTAGAGGTAGGTTTTCTGTAGAATGAAAATTGTAGACGCGAAGAATTATGCCAGATTATTAGAGTATCTAAGAAAGGAAGAGAGTTCTTGTGAGAGTATTCTATAGTAAATTTGATATTTTGATTGATGTTGTTGATGAATTCAAGAATTAGTTGAGAGTTGGTGTTTAATGGAATGTCAGCAAAGATGTCATCTACGTATCTGTACCAGGTGGTGTTAGAAAGAAGAGGATTAGGAAAAATATGGTCATGTGGCGTTGAAATGAAAAAGGTAGGTATGATAACATTAAATTGAAAAGGTTATGTGAAGTTAAAAGGTGAGGTCACAGGACTCTGAAGCTGAAAAGGTATGGGAACATGGAAAAGAAAGAAAGGGTTTTGGAAAGTTAATGAAAGGTGAAGGAATGAATATCTGAAACAGTAAATGTATGAAAACATGAAACGGTAAAGTTTTTGGAAGGTTAAAAGGGAAAATGTAATGCTATATTGAAGGGAAAAAGTTAGCTTAGTCTCTAGAAAAGGAAGTCTTTGCCTTACAATCCTTGAAAAAAGAAAAGGTTCCTAGCCTCTTTTTTCCCTAAAATGAGGACGCCTCAAGTCTTCTGACACCTAATGGAAAAAGGTTTCTATTCTTTTGTGTCTTAAAAGTGAGGAAGATTTTGGTTCTGCCGGCTCGTAAAATGGAAAAGGTTTCGGGGTCATCCATACCACTAATTTGAAGCATCAGGCCTCAAAATCTCTCATGGAAAGATCGTATAACAATTGGTAATTAAAGAAATAACATTCGGAGTATTCAAGTCCCTAAAAGGTGATAAGAAACCCAATTAGAGATACTATAAACCCCGTTTTGGTTATAGCCTCACAAATGGGCATTCCCACCTTCCTACTTGCATGGGGCAAGTTGGTACTCTTTAACTATTTGTAGCTCCAGGCAATCTCTCAGGCTTATATATATATATTATATATATATATTTTTTTTATATTACTATTTATCTATATTTATATTTTATTTATATTATTATTATATATTTATTTATTTATTATTATATTATTTAATATATATATATATTATTATATTATATTATTATTTTATTATTATTTATATTATTATTATATTATTATATATTATATATATATTTATTTATTATTTATTATTATATTATTATATATATCAGCGTTATGTTAGGTAGACACCTGTATTATATAACCTATGATATCTTCATTGAAATTTTTTGCTAAAGGAAGTCCTTCTATAGGTCTTTCAGGTTTTTTTTTACATTTTTTATATGAATGATAATATGAAGAAAAAAATTTAAAAAAAAGTATATATTAAAATAAGTAATATAATTTAATTTAATAAATACGATTACGTTGTGTACGATAAGTTCCCATTATAAATATCAGTTTTTGATAAACTTGAACATATAAAAGAGATCGACGGTCTGAAAGTCTTGAATGGTTCATAGGAGGTATTAGAGAGATCGGTTGTGTAAAGTTGTTTTTTTAGTACCTTGTAGTATATGATGCAGATTGGGATATGAAATGAAATGCATGAAGGTGACATAGAGACCTTACTTGAATTTCTTTTTAATTTAAAATGGTTTTTTCGGTTTTTATTTGGAAGGTTTCATCTTTGCATCTATATATGAGATTTCTAAAAGTGTTAAATCTCTTATCTATGTCTATTTACTAGTTAAATCTAAAGCAAAACTTTATTTCTATTACTCTATCTATGAATGCCCTATCTCGATTTTCATCATCAGCCCAGTTATAGTTTTAGTTTTATAGTTGTTAGGTTTTGACCCTTATTTGTAAAAGGCAGGGGAAAATGACCAGTAAAATCAGTCTTAATTATATATGATCTAAGATCTCAATCTAAATTTAACCAAATATGGTCTATCAAAATTGAATTTCATTCAACTTGGAAACTTTTGACGAAATATTTGCCCATAAGAAATAAAACTGTTATCACCACAATATTCAGTAAAATAATTAAGAAAACCCTTACAAAATTATATAATTTTCAGAAAAAAAAAATATAATCAATAAAAATCATAATTCTTCTAAAACTCAATCTATTGTCAAATAAGGAATAACCCTAACAGACCTAGAAAACTCAAAAAAGACACTCAAAAATAAAAAAAACTAACAAAATCAAAACAAACGCACTTTCTTAGCACAAGAAATCTTGGCCCGACAACATCACGGTGTACAATTGAACTGCCCTTATAGACTGGTACGTTACATATCATGTCACACGACTGAAACTAGATGTAGACACGCATATGTGATTAACTTCTACAGTCCAGGGGGCAAAATCTTAACATTCATACGGCACATCACAACATGATATTCTAACACCACAAGATTATAACGGTGAATAAGAACTAAATACGGAGCGTCTAGATCGACACCACCAGCGATTGATATGACAAATTATGATATTATCAGTCAGACTTCAATATCATTTGGATTACTATAATATCAAATTAAAAAACTCATCGCTACAATAAATAATCCTGGCATATCAGGTAAGCCAAAAAGCGTCAAAAAATTATAGACCTACATCATTACTAATATTTTCAAGAATTTAACAGTGACATTGTAAAATAATAAACTAACGTTAAAAAAATACAAAAAACTTTTAAATAATAAAAATAATAATAATAATAATAAATAATAATAATAAATAGATAAATAATGCAATAATAAAATGTCTCTAAATTTCCGACTCCACTCACTACACGGAATCTCGACTCGATCCTGACTCGACTCCACTACACAGAATCTCGACTCCGACTCGACTCCACATTGCACGAGTGTTCGACTCCGACTCGACTCGACCGACTCCGACTTCCGGGAAAAATTGACAACTCACTACTCCGATCCACACTCGACTCCGCACCCTGTGTTTAAAAAATCCTATAGGTTTTTTACTTTTATTTTTCACCATACCCAAAATTCGATATACACACCATACTACTCACAATTTCACTACATACCATCCGAACATAGCCGAAATTTGGCCGATACCATAAAACCCGGATTATACCCCCGGTAAACACTCCTATAAATATGCAGATAATAAAAATAGATTAATATATATAATATAAATAATTATATATAGATATAACCTTTTCCCTCCCTTGTTGTAAAGAATTAATTATATATAATAATAATAAATATAATATATATATATTTATTATATAGCAGTACCCAGAAATATATGAAAAAGTATCTGTATCGGTATCGTAATCGTGCAAAATCGGATCGGTATCGCATCGTATCGTAGTGAAAATGTGAAACTGTATCGGTATGATCGGTACAAATTGATCGTCAACACTAGTAAAACCTAAGATATTTAAAACCAGGTGCGATCGATCGTTGTTGAGCGGATCTGAGTCGTGCAATTTCCCGGAGCGATCGGATCGGATCCGATCGGAGTCGAAAACTCTGTGCAGGTCGATCGGATCAGTTCCTGCATGGTAATGATTCATCGTCGGAATCGAAGATCCGTGAAGTGAGTCGAGTCAAAATTTAGAGAACATTAATTCATATTATTATTATATTTATTATTATATAATATATATAATTATAATATATATAAATGTTTTGATTTTATCAATTTGTTTCTAAATATTTATTTACATAATTAATTCTTAAAAAACTCTTGATAAACCTAAAGAAGAAATGTATTTACAAAATTTCCGAGGCCGTTTCATTCGATACTTTGAACATCTTCAGAGATTATTCTTTTAGCGAATGAGTTTTTTAAATTGATAAAATAGTAAATCAATATGATATGATCGGACGATAAAACATAAAATTTCTATTTAATCTGTGCGTTGTGATTGTAGAAAGCCTCCTAATTTAAGTTTTCGCGACTTCACACGTATCACGTTATAATCTGTAAGTGTTTAGAAAATATTACTAATATTGAGACCATTCGTATTGAAGTCAAAGAGGCTATGTAAGTGTTAATATGTCCTGTCTACAATCTAGCTCGTAACCAATATATGTCGACGTTACATTCTAATCAGCAGTAAATTACACAACGTGAATGTGTTGTCGGCAAAGTCACTCTTTGCTAAAAGGAAGAGAACAGTTTTTACTTATGTATAGTCTGACTTTTAATTCTTAGGGTCTAGTTTGAGTAAATTCAAAATTTACAAGCACTTACTGCCGGTTGCCAAATACATAGTAGGTTTGAAGAAGAAATTATCAACGCTCGCATAACACAAACAAATTCACATCATATGGAAGTTACAATTAAATTTCAATGAATATGTGGCATGATCACAGTCTAATTAAATTTTCTTAATGGGCAAATATCTTCGTCAAAAGTTTTCCCAAGTTGAACATAGGTGTAGGCTCTGTAAACTAAAATTTTACGATAGATTTTTTGTAAAAAGTCGTGCAAATAGGATTCCTATATACTACAACCGATTAAATCAGTGGTTTACATGAAGCCTGTTAATAAGAGCCTCAGAATTAAATGATTTTGATGTCTAAACAGATAGCATCATTAACCCTAAGTTCGTATGTGAATTTAAGCAGACAAACAACTTGAATTCTATTGATGAGCTGATGTATTGATCTATGTTCCTAAAAAAGTATGTCTCGTCACATAACCTAATTAAAATACGGGTATAAAGTGGTGTTCACGAAGATTTGTTTCCAGATTGGACATTAAAAGTCAGCAAATAGGTCAAGTTGTCAGCCCATCGAGTCCACAGTTCTGTAAAAGATATGTTTCTTTAAATTATAAACGGTGTTTGATATACAAGCAAATAATAAAAGTTTTCCTTTTCTCAATGCTTTCGAATAGCTGGTGGGCAGGTTATTGATTGAAACACTTCGTAATTATATTGCAATCGTATCAAAACCGGTTACATTTAGGACCAAAGATTCCATACAAGTGAGGCGAATATTAATGTTCTAGTTTAGTTACCAATCACATAAGTTTCAATTGACTTTAACTAGAAAGTATTAAGATATGGCGAAAGCTATTCAGAATGGCTCAATGAATCTGAGATTTTCGTGTATTTTACAACCATATATATAATACGAATATATATATATATAATATAAATATAAATTAATAATAATATATATATAATATATAATATAATATATATATATAGAATTAGATATATATTTAATTATATAATTATATATATACCCTAAATAAAAAGATCCATTCTATAATTTCAAAATCTCTGTTTTATTTCAAAGCGATTTCTTAATCGATTATATATGATTATATTTATTATATTATGATATATTTTATTATATCATTATTATTATTATTATTGAATTGAAAGTTATGTTGAATGCCATGCTGGTATAATAAAAAAAATAATTTGCATATATTACGTGTATACATTGGTTTTGAAAGAAATTAATTGTTGTCATGGTGCCCGCCCTCCCCAGTCTTTACAGTACTTAACCGTAAGCATTGGAGATTAATTCATGAATAGTGGATAATTTTTATTCTGAAAGGCAAGCAAAAAAAAATGATGAAACAGAAAAAGTTTAATGTAACTCGTAGCACTAATCGAAGTCAGAGGCGAAATTTGGAATGACTGCGGAGTCGGAGTCGGAGTCAATTTGTGTAAGGAGTCGGAGCGGAAGCTCGTAAATCCAATCTTAATTTTAGGAGTCGGATCGAAAAATTTATTTACACTCCGCAGCCCTGTTTAACACTGCGGCGAGTCTATAACTTTTGTTTCTAGCAGACGTCAATCATTTTTGCCTCTTTATATCTTCATTACAAATGTTTATAATAATATGCTGCAATTGTTATAAAAATCGTGTTGCAGCAATACGCCCATTATGCATATACGTAATATATTAGCGAGACAATGAAACGAAAAATAGAAAGAATGTGGAAATTTTAGAATCAAATCGGAATTATAAAACTTATTTTGGCATAGTATGAATGAATAGGAATCGAGATGGAGGGAGATCGTAAATCCAATTTCTTGGGGAATCGAGATCGGAAGTATTTAAATCTCAATCGAGATCGACATAGGAATTGAAAATATTTTGGTACTCCATCGTCCCATCACTAATATTATATAATAAATATATATTTATATATATAAAATATAATATAATGAATAATATATATATATATAATATATATATAACTTCCTTTTAACCTCTATCCCCTTCTCAGAGGGTAACACGGGGGGACTCCAGGAAATCGAACTTAAAGCGGCTATCCAAACCAGCCCACCAAAACTGGTCCGCACCGAGTATAATTCTTGCCCCCAGAAGATAAAAGCAAACGCTAAAGCAAGATATGAACCATCGTCCTCTGCATTAGATGGCGAGTCACTCGATATATTATATATATATATATATATATAATATAATATAATAAATATATATATATAATATATATATATATAATATATATATAATTAATATAATATATATATATAATAAGATATTACATACATTTATCTCTTGTTATATATATTTAATATTTCAAGTTTTGAGAAAAATCAAAACTGATAAATCGCCAACAAAATCCATAAAACAAAAGCGGGCTAAATCTCTCCTATTTCTATAATAAATTAAAAATAAACATATTGAAAATAATCACAGAAATAAAACATAAATCAAAAAAATAAAGAGTAAACTAAAGTATTCTTTATGTTAACGAATTTAAAATATTAATTCAAGGTATTTTAATGATATATATTAATAAAATGTTTGTGAATATTAATAATGACTAATATTTAAACTTATGAAATATTGCAGTAAACACAATCGGACTCCCAATCCCCCCCCTCCCTATAAGCACTGGACGATCGGACGACTTGGTACTTAAGCCCAATCGGTTCCGGAAAATGAAAGGCAATCAGCATGGGCCATGCTCCATTTCCTTCTGGATCTGAATTTAAATCAGCTAACCGGCGTTCAAGTATGTCACAAACCTATAAGAAACTCCGTAAAATAATATACATAAAATAATAATAATAAAATATATTAATATAATAATAATAATATAATAATACTAATATAATAATAATATAATACTTAAAACAGTATAAAAAAAATCTTGACTTTGACGAAATATCTGACTTTGAACTACGTATAGTAGATATATATATATAATATATTAATAAATATATATATATTATAATATAAAAATAATAAATATATAATATATAAATATATATATATTAAAATAGATCAATGATTAAGTCAGTTGCCACTATTATAGATATATATATATAATTATAATATCATAATATTATAATATTATAATAGTAATATAATAAATATAATAATATAGTATAATATAGATAGTATATATAAGTATATATATAATATAATAAAGATATATTATTAAATATATTAATTATAAGATATATATATAACTTAGATCCAATAATACCCTAAGATATTTTAAGACCTCCTCTAAGATCCAGTACGGCCGAAGACTCATAAACAAAATAGAATCATATAAACCAATAAGAATAAAACAACACGTGTAGATTAAAAATAAAACATAATTATATAATATAGTTAATGACCAATAAAGTAAAAACGCACTCTTCAATTACAATTCCACATCTGTGACCGGGCTAGACTACTGTTTCAACCCACTACCTGCCCCGCTTTGACATCGAAACCCTAAAACCCACTGCCTCTCATAACTCTATCTATCTCTCTCACTTAATAGCCGGCAGGGCGCGTCCTTTGCAGATTACTCGTCCCTCTCCCTGCGCGCCTTACAAGCGGCCCATGTGCGAGCATGAAGATTTACCGTAAGGTGTCGACCCATTGGTATTAACCCACTTCTACAGGCAGGGCGATATAATGGTTTTACATAACACTGACTGACGCAGATCTTGATGACTTTACTAATAGTCTCTCTTCTACCTCTATCTCTCTCGTCATCTCTCTCCTCTTACATAAAAATTAGATATAGATTAATATATCTACGATCTCTTACATTTTATTCCACAATCTATCAACCTACATTCATCTCGTTCTCTCTCTCTCTTGCTCGAGCTCTTCTCTCTCTCTCTCTGCTCTGATAAGAGAATAGATAATAAGATAGAAATAATGTATATTATCTCTCATCTTCTGCTCTACTCTCCTACTCTCTACTCACTTAGATTACTAGATCTCTCAAATAGAGATGTGTCTCTCTCTCTATTCTCTCTCTATATGTTATATGAATAATAAATATTATATAATATATATTATGATATATATATATATATATTAATAAGTATAGATTAATAGAATATATATTAATAATATTAGAGTATAAATATATATATATATTAAAGATATATATATATATATATATTATATATATAATAGAATATATATAATATAGATAATATATTACCGTAATAATATATAGATATAGATATATATGATATATATATATAATAATTAATATTATTAATAAATATTATAATAATATAATTATATATCAAAATATAAATAATATAATAATAGAGTTATTATATAATGAATATAATATTATATAATATTATATATAATATATATATAGAGTATAATATAATAATTAATTATATAATAAAAATATAAAAAAAGATGACTGTGCTAGCAACATGGGTAGGGTCAAATCACTCACCAGAAAAATATTATTTGCTCTTTGTAGATACAGCTGACTCACCAACCCTCGAATTTAATAATAATAATATTTAGTATAGATATAATAATTAAAATATAATATGATTATATATATTAATAACTATATATTAAGATATAATATATATATATTATATATATAAAAATAATATATATAGATAAAATTATAATAATATATAATAACTGCATATATATAATATATATTATAAGTAGAGGATAAGTGCGAGTGGCACTATATATTATATCATATGGTATGGAGAATAACTCATATTATACTTCACAACTTGTTGGGCGTGATTGTACGTATAAGAATATTCCTTCCCTCACCCGCTTACACAATAATAACTATTCAACAGTAAAAAAATCTTGCACCAATTGCACGATTATATTAAGCTAATCATTATAAGGTAAAGGAAAGCGCTTAAAGAATCGCGCGACAATACTATGGTAGTACGTAGTCTTTACGAATTCTCTCATTAACAATAACTTTATTAGACTGCACAGAAAATGCAGAAAATTAGTTATATCTTCAATCAATTCTTACGTAACTTTTCCTACTATCACTAAGATAAAAATCACAATATTTAAGTAAAAATATCCTAAGAATATATGAATAAAATGAAATCTTAAAAACATATTTTGACATCAATATGGGATTTGCCAAATAACACAAATCTTTTCCATCGCGTATTATTGGAATAAAGATGGTGATCTTGCTATAATCACCATAATTCAATAAGGAGCACAAAGTTCGCCCAAAAATATGATCACCATCCTACACATGTAGTTGACTGGCAAAGAAGTCAACGAAATCACATTGTGTTAGGTGAATAGTCTAGCTGTTTTAAAAGAGTCAATAATCCACCTGATTAAGGTTCGGTATAATAATAATAATGAATATCAATATAGACTTAGAACATTGCCTCAATAACTTTTATCGCCGCGTTGATTAATTTATGACGAATACATAATCTATTATATCCATTATATAAACTCATATGTTCGTATAACCCTTATGTATCCCATTATGATTCTAATCACCCAGGTTATGTAATTAATTTTTTAAAATGATTATATATATTACTTTATCTTCAAAATTTTTGGATTGATTCACGATATAATGGATTAAATTGTTACACTCAAGAAGCTTCACAGATATCTATTTCTATAATTGATACTTTCCTATCAACTAACCGCTATACAACAATAATAAACCGTAGTGAATCGATTATTTCGCTATTATGCGTGCCAGGTTCTCAAACTGTTTTTTATCTTTACAAGCACAAGAGTGCCTAATGAACTATGGCGTCACTCTTCGAGCATAAAAAAGACTCACGTATCAACGAACACCCATCTCTATAAGAGTCCACACCAAATTATTAACAGTCATATAATTTCAACAAACAATATAGAAATAGGCCGACCCGACCTGATATATGAGCATATTAAGACTTAATGTACCTCAATCCTGCCTAAATATGTTGTCCCACTATCCAACTTAACCTAACCGGCCGAACACCACCGAACCCCTACACCACTAAGATCGTCGACACCCACGCTATATAACGCTACATCCCGTGATAGGCAACCAACCCTAAAGAGTCAAAAAAATCTAACAAAACCTAACATAATCTAAAGAACAATTCAATAGATATAACACACATTATATAACAAAAGCGTAGATTTCTAAATACATAACTAAAACCATCTCAAAAACTAGCGTCTCATACAAATAAAACGAAAATTAAGATCACTACATCCTAACATACGCTAACAGAACGAGATAGAGAGAGGTTTAGAACCAATAATTCATTCCCCTCTCTTCTTTCCTCTCTACTCTCCATATCTTCCTTCTCTCTCTTCCTAAATAAAAGATAAATAATATAAAATATAATAAATTAATATATGAAAGTAACCGTTTTCATCCGCAATAAATAAAATAAGCAACTAAAAACAAATAAATAAAATACCTTCAAACTAGTCATAGTTTGCATATTACACTAATATCACAAATTCTACTCGTCATATTTAATGTCAGAAAATATAATGCTACAATTCACAATTACAGTAGGCGTATAATAGTCAATAAATAGTGTATCCCCCCATCTTTATGTAGTATAAAGTAAAAGAATTAAAAGATAATAATAAAATTAATATAAATACAACTGTGTAACATATATGCTTTTAAACAAGAACAACCTTTACTATATACTTCACCCTAAAAATTTTAAAAAGCCTTCTATATAGCCAACAAATATTTATATATATAAACAATATCAATTCTAAAACACTTATATCAATCCTATATCCTCTTAAAAGGAAGCTTCATAATATTGAATATATGCCCATATTAAAATATACTTGGTCGAATTACGTCACAACCAATCCAATAATACCGTTTCCACACATCTTCATCCCACATAATAATTCTCGTTACAGCCTAGACCCTTATGCAATTCATCTCTGGGGAAAGATCTTTGTCCTAAAAGAAAAATATACCCAAACTTCATATACCAATAATAGTTTCGACTACCTAAAGGAATAGTAAACCCATGACAAGTATAACAAATACACAATAGCCCTAGTAATAGTGTGTCCTTGCTATTCGCCCACCGTACCCTATCTTAAGCCCTAGTATACCTCTATCACTTAGATAAGGAAATCCAAATTTCAAGCCCATTAACCAACCCTACTAGACGTTACCCGTATATATAAATTAATAGATTATCTGAATTAAGCTAATAAATATAATACGATATTAGTATAGTTAATATAAATAAATATCTACTGTAATAAATTATATATCAATTTTATTATTTAATTTAGAATATACTTTTCATGTTTTAAGTTTGATAAATATAGAAGTGTTAAAGTAAACTTTTATTCTAAGTAAAAGTTTTCCGAAAAATCATCAGTTTTGTTTATTTAACGGAATTCTACCTCATTGCATAATCTGTGTATTTTTTACCAAACATATCGTAACTCACAGAGTATTTTCAATTAATAGTAAGAAGAATATATCAGTAGTCTGACTAGGTTAGGGGTATATAGTAATGACCACCATTAGTACAGTAGTAATGCATAACATATTATTCACACTCCCGACTTTAAAAAGAAAAAATGGGAATGATGCGACTATGATATATGCTTTAAATTTAATTAACACATTATATATTAAGTATATATAATGTATAATATAAATAAAATAATAAAAACACTAAATATTTTTAGATATTTTATTTTTTGATAAAAATATAAATGAGTTAATTTATCGATAGAATTTTTGTTTATTTTTTGGGTTCATGTTAATATGTTTTTAGTTCTATGGTGAAGTTGTTTATAATTAAAAAGTACTAAATATTGATTAATATTAAGAGAATTAAATAATGATATTCAATATTAGTATCGAATAGTTGGGAAAAGCTTTAAGTATGTTCAATTCTTAAATCATTTTTTAAAATCATTGAAGAGTGAGAGTAAGAATGCTCAGGAATGAAATATGTTTCAAATGTCATATTCTGTAATTTGAGGTGATAAATAAACATAAAACATAGATATTATCCTAATGTTGTTGTATTTACTTATTTAAATCGTAACTTACTATCAATGTTTCTAAAAATTAGAAGTTTTTAAATAATTTATTAAAAAAATTGTTTTATCTCCAGGAAATAAATAATTTAGTCAAATAAATTAATTTTATAATATTTTTTTATTATCTTTAAAATAAAAAAGATGTAAAACAACTTTCGGAGGTATCGTTTCGATATCAACACCGGTCCACACGACAGATGGTCAATGAACCATTGGTAATATTTTCAAACACCTCACAATAATATCTACGTTATTTAAAACATATAATCGAAGTTACACTCACTTCAAGGTTAGTTTAAAGGGTACGTTAGCTCGAAGGTAAGTAAAATAGGTAAGTAAAAGTAAGTAAGTAGTCATTATTTACTAATGTGGCAAAGTTAAACTTATTACCTATAGATCTAGTTTTCATAAGAACTTGAACAATTTTCAGTTAAGATACTAGGTGTGGATAAAAGTAAATTACCACCAGAGTTAAGATTATGAAATGGTTAGTAAATAAAAATACGGATGAAACATTGTAGTATATAGAATAATTAAGAAGAAACAGTTCAATAAAATATTATAATGAAATATGATAAAAACATAAAATATAACTTTAAATTCAACAGAGGTCTTGTAGTCTAGAATTAAAATACTACAAGAATGCATTGTGGAATCAAACTATGACCAAGGCAGTTGGACACAAGACACGCTGGAGTTTTTCACCACACATAGATCACCCTAAAAACAAAAAGCTACCAAATTGCATGCCACAAGAACGAATGATGAAATTTCATAATCTCATATTTTAGCGAGTTTATGCGATGAAAGTTAATAAGAAAGAAATGAAAATAATCTATTAGAATATAATATTTCACTAATATAAAGAATATTTGCAGCAATTTTAGAATACATACAACGTTGTAAATACATATATAATAACATATTATATATAAATAATATATATATTAAAAAGATAATAAAACAATACAATATAATATAGTATAATATAAAGATAAATATAGAAAATAAGAGATTAGAATAGATATAATAAAGTATGGTATAAATATTATATAGTAATATATATATAGATAATAAATATATAATATATAAATAAAAAATATACTACGATAAATAGAGAAAGGCCAAATTTTCATACTGACTATGTTCCAGTACAAGTATTAATCTCACACCCCGCCCACCTAATTATATCATATATATTAATATATAATATATAATATAATATAATAATATAAATAAAATAAATATATATAGTATTATTATAAGAAGATATAAAATAATAGTAAATAGATTAATATAATATAGTATATATATCATAAAAAATATAAAAGAAATGTTTGAACATTATAAAATTACTTCAAACTTAAACCAGTTAGAAAATATATCATTACCAATTAAATGTAAAGTACATTTTTTACCAACAAAAGAATTTTAATAATAAAAAGTTTAACTAAGTTGTAAAATTTAAACTATAATTTAATTAAGAGAGTTAGAGAAAAACGATATAGAAATATTATTAACTGACCTTTTTTTCTTTAGACAGATTATCACCATCCAACATCACGTGACAATAAAAAAACCAAATAGTTACAAGCGACGTGAATTGGAAGTGTATAATTGAAACTCAAGCAAAAAAGACCACTAACTAACGCTATAATACCTCAAGATATGCAGACACATACACAGCTTAAATGAGGGAGATAAATTGAGTATGGAACGACAGTAATAGATGGTAAATAGAGAATTCAACAAATAACAGATTAAAATAATAAGATGGCAGGCAAATATCAGTATAAGCAGCAAAAACTAAGTCTGGAATTACCTAAATATATCAAAAACAGAAACTGTGCACAGCATCACCCTATTGCTGAACTATATATAAGGATGAAGAGCTATTATAAAGGCCGTTCGCATGCGTAGTGATAAATAGTTCAACCGGCGTCCCAGACTTATTTCTGAAAGTTCTTCGATCGGGTTTAATGTTACCTAATTACAACTATAAGAGATTATAGACCACAACACGAAACGGAATCCAATTCCAAAAAGAACAGAACTATAATACAGATAAAGCTACAGAACAGGTATATGAAGCATCCCGAAGCGTCAAAAGTAATGTAGACTAGAATAAAACTACTAGAAAGACACAGCTATATAGAAGTCTTGTCTTAGACCCCGACCTAACGACAGCCCTCAATCAAAAAGAAGCAAGCCCCGGCCCGTGCTCACCCAGACCGAAACATGAGCCTCCCCAAGTAGTGAGATAAAAAAGTGCCCCCTAGTCCGTACTCCAGATCACCAACACATCCGCCAACTGCAACCCTGTGAATTGGTTCTCAAAACGGGTCCATGCAACCTGTGTAACGCCCACTGACACCAAAAACAGAGTATGCTAACTCACCCTAACACACGAGACCTCCCACAACCTCCCTATACTTTAGTTTAGCTCAGCTTTCCTTTTATTCTACTCCGTTTTTAAAGAGATGGAAGAGAGTATCCAAATACACTTTTTATTCCTATAAGTTTTATAAGTTCATAAGTCCAGAGGAAATGGCATATCATATTATCAAACAGAAGTAGAAAATAGAAAGAAGAAAACGCTGTTATAATAAGAGCAGATTGAGGGAATAAAGTTCCTATGACGCTTGTATCTCATATAAAAGAGAAAAGGGTATTATTGTAGAATCTGGTTAATTTTTTACCGAACTAATTTGACATATACATACAATTGTGTGAGCCCTTATCCCATCTCTAAAAGCGCACAAATATGATTCACACATAAAAAGTCTAGCGAGGAATAAGTATAGTTATAGAAAATAAATTATTATAGAATAGAAAGTTTCGAACCATTGCTAAAATGTATACAAGAACAAGGCCCGTTTACCCCAGAATTGAAAATGAGTGAGAGATCGTTTATGATATAGGGGAACCAAGAAGCCAATCAATCGGACAAAATAAAAGAAAGTAAAGATAAAGAAAATTAATTATGTCAGCAAGACCATGACAATCCATTTAGACATGAAAAGCAAGAAAACATAGTAAAAGGAGGATAATAATTACGTTAAAGAAACCAGTTACAGGAAACACCAAACTAGAAATATGACAAGAAGAAAAAGGAAGTACGTCATAGCCCTAATTCAACAACATCCGATAACTTGAGTGTTAGAAAAGAAATCTAGTACATAAACGAAGAAAACAAAGAAGAGGAGGAGAATCCATAAGAGATTATAGGAGCTTGAAAAGAAAGCAGCGACGTGGCCATAGCCGGTTACAATAAAAGACGATGAATAAATTGAACCAAGCGTAGCCCAGCCACACTCGAGATACCACGACATAATTCCTAAATACGCGAATCACCATATAATCTGTTTAAATACTGAAAAGTAATTATAGAAATACAAACCAGATTAGACCAATCTAGAGCGCCAGAAGATCCGTATTAATGACTAAAAATTCTGGCGCTAAACACCAAAATAGAAATTAGATAGGACACCAGATAGTACTGTAAAAGAATTGAGATTAGATCAGAATGACGACCTTTTCAAAGATCTTTAATAAAGAAATAGAAATACATTCAGGGATTTTAATTCAATCGTTAGTATAAAAAGGATACAGTATAAAGCATAGCTTTCGTTTTTATCGGAAAGTGAGGTTGGATACATATGCGCGCGTTCCAACACACTGAGGGAAAATGCAAGTATTGATGCATAGGAAGAATAATAAGGGCTATTCCGAACTCAATAACATGTATTTCAAGACAATATCAGGAAGAAGACACTTGCTGTTTTCGGGAAGCGATGCAATAAGTGCCACAAATTATAACATCAAATAATAAATTTTAATAGATTTCAGGAAAAATCCATAGCACCCGAGCATCAAATGGAAATCTACCAGAAAGCAAATAATAAAGGAAACATGAGAACACCTGATAGAAGAGAAAGGAAGTAGAAAAGGAATAATGCCAATTAAAGATAACTAAAAAAAGAAAAAGAATCAGTCACAGAGGTGAAAATAAAGTTGAGAAGGCAAATCAGTAGTAGCCAAAGATATGCCTTTTCAGTTGGAGATATATATTTAAGCATAAACCATAACACATAAGACAGAGAGTACGAATATAAGAGGAAGATAAAAGTAAGATTATACAAATAGTTCTGATAGTAATATTGCAATAGCCATAAAAGAATTTGTTCTAAGATTATGAGATAAGAAAAGAACCAATGCGACGTTACGTCGCAAACTTTCTATTGATGAAAAGCCGCTGTATAGTCACTGATCGAAAGAGATCAATCCCATATAACAATTAATATATACTAGGATGAAATGTAATAATAAAGAGCACAAACATGGACTAGAAGTAGATGTAGGAAGGATATGAGTAGATTTTTAACACACCAACGAAAAATATCCACAACTCATAAGAATCCCTCTAGACCTGAGACGCATGCAGAGAAATGAAGCACCACGAATTAAAGCAAAGAGGGATCGAAAAAGCCACCGCCCCAGGGCAATATGAGTAAAGACCGAGACCAACTATTGAGTCGAAGCCAGCCACAGGAAGAACTTGCTCAGTCCCGCATCGCACACTAAACCAATTCACGCCCACACTATGTCGAGCAATATGCCGTATGAGTCGCCCAGACCGCACCATAGCAAATGGCAGTCATCCAATTTATGACATGTGAGAAGATAGCGGGAGAAAAGAACAGAAGAACAAAAAGCTAACCAAATCAGCAACCAATCAAAGCGCACAGAGAAATAAAGAACTCCACAGCCTGCAAGAAGAATGTAGTGTGAAGAGAAAAGATATTAAATTAAGAGAGAAATAAGATTGTTACGGAACAGATATTACCAAATATAGTAAGCGAAGTTAGGTAAGATATAATAGAGATATAAAGAGAAAGAACTAGTGGTGAAAACATAGGAGTACGAGAGTGTGAATCAAGTAATATTGGTTGGGACGATCCAGAACAATAATTGTATTGATTACAACTTAAAATTATGTTATATAAGACTGCACAGATTACGTTATGAATAATAAATGCTGTAAATGTAACTTCAGACCTCCTCCCCAACCTAAAATCTAGATATGAATAATAACGAGGAACTAATCAACCAGTTTTCATGAGTGGATGATAATATTAAAACAGTATGACTTGATTATTCAAGTTAATAATTGCTAAATTGAGAAGATATATACTCACCTGTGAAACAAGTAGATAAGCAATGATATCAAAAAATGGCGTGAAAAATCTTATCTGTATATAGAACAGAGAACTGCATAAGTATAAGCAGAAGCACAAGATATATGATAGTAGCAGATGGGATAAGAGAAGAACTGATTTCAGACTCAAACAAGTAACATATCGAAAATAATACTAGAGAGATTCGACGATAATCACGAGATGCGCGACGTTTATACAGGAGATAGAAGCTTCAGTTTACATAGGCCACATACTCCACCTTTAGACGGAAAATTATGAAAAGTTATGATTGGATACATTAAATGCAGGTTATACGAAGGTAATTAAATTCTACGATAGCCATCTACGATGTCTCAAGACAGAGAGCCCAAACAACTTTAAGAAAAAGCTTATATTATCATAAAGAAATTGCAACCCAGTGAGAAAATTGGCTCAGCAACAATGCACGCTCTAAGCGAAAACAAAAATGAAGTACCCACAAGTACATGCATAACGGTTTTCGGCACCATCTATAGAAAAAAGAAAAAAGCCATCCACACCCTTAACTATAGATCTGCTCATCCACAAACTAACACACAACTAATCGCACAGCACACATAAACAACCATAAATCAGCTAAAAGCCAAAAACACAAAGCACTACGGTAAAACAAAAATAGTACTAAACTAAAACTAAATAATATATAGTAGAAAAGAACAGCCACGCAATAAAATATACAATACGCATGTACTAAGTGGTATTAATACCGAATAGGCGGTACTTCTAAAGTATATTAAACCCTAAAAAAATAATGAGTATTATAAAAATATAGTATATTATTATATATGTTTAATAATTATAGGTTAAGTTTATTAAGTATTCTATAATTATATATACGATATAATAGATAAGTGTAATCTTCGTTATTATATAAATTGAAATATAAGTTAGAATTGAAGTTTAGATATACCCATTTTAGAGTATTTATGCCCATGTTTTCAAAACCAAGAAATTAAAGATTACTTATTACAGATGATGACCTGCAATAGAGAAAAAAATACGATAAGCGTAAAGGATACATTAACTAAATTGATACAATATCAAGAACGATTATAGAGTTATAAAAATGTATTAATTATAATAAAGAAAGAGTTGACAGTGTTATCATTTAATATATTTAATATAGCACATTTAATAATTAAAATAAGATAATTGTAAATATTATTGATCATTTTCCTTTTTTATTTAATATATATAAAGATAAGTTGACAAACCAGCAGTAAAGTAGAACTCCTTTACACCCAATATTTAAATAGCATCATATTATCACACAAGACCTTAATTAACTTCAACATCCATTCATGATACAACCTAAATAACAACCCCTGATTTAGGTTTGCGCCAATTTGTCTTAAAATTAAAATACTACTTCTTAGTGCTACAAGTTTGGATTAACACTCATACCACTCATAACCTGTAGAATCAGTGGAGACCCTAAATTCGAAAGAAAAGAGAGTTATATTGTATACACCAATGTAACGCAGTATGAGTAAGCACGTAGGACAGATTCGAAGTACTTCAAGTTGAAATCGAGAGGATGGTAGTCTATGAAAGTAAAACACTATAGATGGTAAGAGAATATTCCAACAGAAAACTGGATAGATGCTAAGCAAAACTAGCACTGGACGATATTACTAAATATTAGATAACAATTGATTGCTTAATATAATACTTTATACAGATATGAACACAGCACCCCTTGTGCTTATAATTATATAATATATATATATAAATCTATAAAAATATAGATATATATATATATATACCATAAATAAATATTAATATATATATAATATTAATATATTAATATTTATAACTTTATAAGGGTAGTTATGTAAAAGAGTATTGTATTAATTAGTGTTCCAAGTAATAGTTTCCATGAATATAATAAGATTATCCCTCTTAAAGCAGTCAACTTGCCCTTTACATATGGTAGATAATAGAGATATAGATAAGTATCATATATTACAAACATAGGATAAATATATAAATATATAGATATATATATTATATAAGAACTAAATCTATATAACTAATTAGTATGCAATAAAGAATAGGAGCAAGTGGAAGACTTGGTAAAGTACAAGAGCGGGATTATTATATTGCTCCTTATTCGAACCCCCCCAGTAAAATGCCACCCGTGTAGAATCACGTAAAGAGACCTAGTGAGAGCTGAGAGAAACAAAAACAGCCAGGCCAACGAGTATTGAAGAAAACAACCACACGAGCTAAACACAAAACCTCACAGGCTAACCATGAAGAAACAGACGCTTGGGTATTATACCGTGTCAGTGGAGGCGACGAATCTGAAGGAGCACAAAAAAAAGCGACAACAAGCTCAGATCACCATCAACACACAGAAACCCACCCCTACCCAAACGACTTGTCACGTCCCTGAGGCTCACCGAGCCTAAAAGAAGCCAAGCCTATCTAGTCCCGCATTCAGGTCAGAGCGCTTTATCAAACACATTCCAATTTTTTATTTCGGTGTCTCTGCCGGCGCATCCTCTAAGGGCGCGAACTCTCCAACAAGTTACACCCATACTAAGCGAGACAAACACTAACCTTTACCATAAATTAAAGAACTGTGTCGCCGTCATTCATTCTATGTTTGCATAAGACAAGGACAACACCACTCCTCTTAATCTTCCCGCTACAAATGAACACCGCTCTACTCACCATCACAACAGTAGCCAGAAGCGTCTCTCACTCTCTCTAAGGAGGAATCTGGTTCTGCCAACACCGAACACCCCACCCTCTAAGAAAATATTTCAGTCTTCCGATTCCAAATCTTCAAATTATCACCTATATTACTATATCTCCCAGGAAGTGTGTCTAACATCCGCTACCTGTATCAAAGTCTATTAGATATGCATACACCATAAACAAAAATAATATTGTAAGGAACAAACAAATGGAACAAAATCAAATAACACACGCAAGCAGAACCATTAGATTCCAACACTTCAAGGAGACTTAGTGTCCATTTCGACATACACACAACACAAGTTTTCGATCACCCAATACCCCAAGACCACTGCACTAACCAATAAGCTCACAAATTCCTTTGCAACTCATACCTTCCTACCAGATGCCTCCTTATATCACCGATAACATACTTCCTAATTATTATCACTCCATAAATAATTAACTCCAGAGCCTAATACTTTACAGGTTACTACTGAACCATTTCATAAACATATATACACTAGAATAACTCTCCTCACTCTAACTTACATAACCATACATTATCATATCACATATATGTATTAAACCCCTTTTAAAGACCCTAAATCCTAAATCCTATACTTTAATAACCAATTTACCAAACCTTACTACAATGCTAACTCATCATCTAAAACCAAATTATCAATCCTACCATAATCTAAATATAAACAGAGCACTCACATACCATTACTCTCCATATCTGCTATCCTGTCTAACACATCCCCTGTCACACCATCCATCTATAATCTTTTCAATTAAACCTCATCATAATCATTAACGAATAAAACCAAGGAAAGATCACTACTAAACACTATCCAGCCTCTAACTTCACATATTAATAATGAAACCAGATCATCTTTCGACCATCATCTATATTTACTTACACACGACTTAATATTACATTCCTACAATACATGACATTTATATATAATATATATATATATCATAATATATATATAATATAATAATATAATAAGATATATAATATAGTATAATATATAATAAAATAAATATATGTATATATAAGTATATAGTATAATAGATTAGTAATATATATATATATAGTACTAGTCATATATAAGAATTATACGAGCATAATATATATCAAAGCACGGAGTTGAATGAAAAACCTATACTTATTACTCTAACATTGCGCGGTGCCCAGGCCGAAATCTTGCTCGGCGCGATTAGATTTCATCACGTTATTAATAATAAAATAATTAAAATCATATATATATATATATAAGTATATAAATAGATAAAGGATAATATAAAATATATAATAAATAATATGATATAGTAGATATAATATATGATATAATATATCATATATATATACAGGGTTATCAGTCAATATGCAAAAAAAATATTCAGAGTATATGTAAGTCCTATTTAAGAATTACACACAAAAAGCACTAATATAATGAACCACACCATTCAATAATAATATATAAATTTCTACATCACAACAACA